>JAVIAB010000125.1:98918013-99043013 GCA_032433765.1 Megaustenia siamemsis
AAGGAAACCAAACACCAAAAGAAGTTCCTAAACAAACACCAAAGGAAAACCAAACACCAAAAGAAGTTCCTAAGCAAACACCAAAAGAAACCAAACACCAAAAGAAGTTCCTAAACAAACACCAAAGGAAACCAAACACCAAAAGAAGTTCCTAAGCAAACACCAAAGGAAACCAAACACCAAAAGAAGTTCCTAAGCAAACACCAAAAGAAACCAAACACCAAAAGAAGTTCCTAAGCAAACACCAAAAGAAACCAAACACCAAAAGAAGTTCCTAAGCAAACACCAAAAGAAACCAAACACCAAAAGAAGTTCCTAAGCAAACACCAAAAGAAACCAAACACCAAAAGAAGTTCCTAAGCAAACACTAAAAGAAACAAAACACCAAAAGAAGTTCCTAAGCAAACACCAAAAGAAACCAAACACCAAAAGAAGTTCCTAAGCAAACACCAAAAGAAACCAAACACCAAAAGAAACCAAACACCAAAAGAAACCAAACACCAAAAGAAACCAAACACCAAAGAAACCAAACACCAAAAGAAACCAAACACCAAAAGAAACCAAACACCAAAGAAACCAAACACCAAAGAAACCAAACACCAAAGAAGTTCCTAAGCAAACACCAAAGAAACCAAACACCAAAAGAAGTTCCTAAGCAAACACCAAAAAAAACAAACACCAAAAGAAACCAAAACACTAAAAGAAGTTCCTAAGCAAACACCAAAAGAAACAAAACAATAAAAGAAACCAAACACCAAAAGAAGTTCCTAAGCAAACACCAAAAGAAAACCAAACACCAAAAGAAGTTCCTAAGCAAACACCAAAAGAAACCAAGCACCAAAAGAAACCAAACACAAAAGAAACCAAACACCAAAAGAAGTTCCTAAACAAGCACCAAAGGAAACCAAACACCAAAAGAAGTTCCTAAGCAAACACCATAGGAAACCAAACACCAAAAGAAGTTCCTAAGCAAACACCAAAAGAAACCAACACCAAAGAAACCAAACACCAAAAGAAACCAAACACCAAAAGAAACCAAACACCAAAAGAAACCAAAAAACACCAAAAGAAACCAAACACCAAAAGAAACCAAACACCAAAGAAACCAAACACCAAAAGAAGTTCCTAAGCAAACACCAAAAGAAACCAAACACCAAAAGAAGTTCCTAAGCAAAAACACCAAAAAAAAACCAAACACCAAAAGAAACCAAACACCTAAAAGAAGTTCCTAAGCAAACACCAAAAGAAACAAAACAATAAAAGAAACAAACACCAAAAGAAGTTCCTAAGCAAACACCAAAAGAAACCAAGCACCAAAAGAAACCAAACACCAAAAGAAACCAAACACCAAAAGAAGTTCCTAAGCAAACACCAAAAGAAACCAAACACCAAAATAAGTTCCTAAGCAAACACAAAAGAAACCAAACACCAAAAGAAACCAAACACCAAAAGAAACCAAACACCAAAAGAAACCAAACACCAAAAGAAACCAAACACCAAAAGAAACCAAACACCAAAAGAAGTTCCTAAGCAAACACCAAAAGAAACCAAACACCAAAAGAATCAAACACCAAAAGAAGTTCCTAAGCAAACACCAAAAGAAACCAAACACCAAAAGAAACCAAACACCAAAAGAAACCAAACACCAAAAGAAACCAAACACCAAAAGAAGTTCCTAAGCAAACACCAAAAGAAACCAAACACCAAAAGAAACCAAACACCAAAAGAAACCAAACACCAAAAGAAACCAAACACCAACAGAAACCCAACACCAAAAGAAGTTCCTAAGCAAACACCAAAAGAAACCAAACACCAAAAGAAACCAAACACCAAAAGAAGTTCCTAAGCAAACACAAAAAAGAAACCAAACACTAAAAGAAGTTCCAAAACAAACCAAACACCAAAAGAAAACCAAACACCAAAGAAACCAAACACAAAAGAAACCAAACACCAAAAGAAACCAAACACCAAAAGAAACCAAAACACCAAAAGAAACCAAACACAAAAGAAACAAACACCAAAAGAGAACCAAACACCAAAAAAACCAAACACCAAAAGAAGTTCCTAAGCAAACACCAAAGAAACCAAACACCAAAAGAAGTTCCTAAGCAAACACCAAAAGAAACCAAACACCAAAAGAAACCAACACCAAAAGAAGTTCCTAAACAAACACCAAAAGAAGTTCCTAAACAAGCACCAAAGAAACCAAACACAAAAGAAACCAAACACCAAAAGAAACCAAACACCAAAGAAGTTCCTAAGCAAACACCAAAAGAAACCAAACACCAAAAGAAGTTCCTAAGCAAACACCAAAAGAAACCAAACACCAAAAGAAGTTCCTAAGCAAACACCAAAGGAAACCAAACACCAAAAGAAGTTCCTAAGCAAACACCAAAAGAAACCAAACACCAAAAGAAGTTCCTAAGCAAACACCAAAGAAACCAAACACCAAAAGAAGTTCCTAAGCAAACACCAGAAGAAACCAAACACAAAAGAAGTTCCTAAGCAAACACCAAAAGAAACCAAACACCAAAAGAAGTTCCTAAGCAAACACCAAAAGAAACAAAACACCAAAAGAAGTTCCTAAGCAAACACCAAAGAAACCAAACACCAAAAGAAGTTCCTAAGCAAACACCAAAAGAAACCAAACACCAAAAGAAACCAAACACAAAAGAAACCAAACACCAAAAGAAAACCAAACACCAAAAGAAACCAAACACCAAAGAAACCAAACACCAAAAGAAACCAAACACAAAAGAAACCAAAACACCAAAAGAAACCAAACACCAAAAGAAGTTCCTAAGCAAACACCAAAAGAAACCAAACACCAAAAGAAGTTCCTAAGCAAACACAAAAAAAACCAAACACCAAAAGAAACCAAACACTAAAAGAAGTTCCTAAGCAAACACCAAAAGAAACAAACAATAAAAGAAAACCAAAACACCAAAAGAAGTTCCTAAGCAAAACACAAAAGAAACCAAACACCAAAAGAAGTTCCTAAGCAAACACCAAAAAGAAACCAAGCACCAAAAGAAAACCAAACACCAAAAGAAACCAAACACCAAAAGAAGTTCCTAACAAGCACCAAAGGAAAACAAACACCAAAAGAAGTTCCTAAGCAAACACCATAGGAAACCAAACACCAAAAGAAGTTCCTAAGCAAACACCAAAAGAAACCAAACACCAAAAGAAGTCCTAAGCAAACACCAAAGAAACAAACACCAAAAGAAGTTCCTAAGCAAACACCAAAAGAAACCAAACACCCAAAGAAGTTCCTAAGCAAACACCAAAAGAAACCAAACACCAAAAGAAGTTCCTAAGCAAACACTAAAAGAAACAAAACACCAAAAGAAGTTCTAAGCAAACACCAAAAGAAACCAAACACCAAAAGAAACCAAACACCAAAGGAAACCAAACACCAAAAGAAACCAAACACCAAAAGAAACCAAAACCAAAAGAAGTTCCTAAACAAAAACCAAAGAAACCAAACACCAAAAGAAACCAAACACCAAAGGAAACCAAACACCAAAAGAAGTTCCTAAACAAACACCAAAAGGAAACCAAAACACAAAAAAGTTCCTAAGCAAACACCAAAAGAAACCAAACACCAAAAGAAGTTCCTAAGCAAACACCAAAAAAACCAAACACCAAAAGAAACCAAACACTAAAAGAAGTTCCTAAGCAAACACCAAAAGAAACAAAACAATAAAAGAAACCAAACACCAAAAGAAGTTCCTAAGCAAACACCAAAAGAAAAAACACCAAAAGAAGTTCCTAAGCAACACAAAAGAAACCAAGCACCAAAAGAAAACCAAACACCAAAGAAACCAAACACCAAAAGAAGTTCCTAAACAAGCACCAAGGAAAACAAAACACAAAAGAAGTTCCTAAGCAAACACCATAGAGAACCAAACACCAAAAGAAGTTCCTAAGCAAACACCAAAAGAAACCAAACACCAAAGAAGTTCCTAAGCAAACACAAAAGAAACAAACACCAAAAGAAGTTCCTAAGCAAACACCAAAAGAAACCAAACACCAAAAGAAGTTCCTAAGCAAACACCAAAAGAAACCAAACACCAAAAGAAGTTCCTAAGCAAACACAAAGAAAAACAAAACACCAAAAGAAGTTCCTAAGCAAACACCAAAAGAAACCAAACACCAAAAGAAACCAAAACACCAAAGGAAACCAAACACCAAAAGAAACCAAACACCAAAAGAACCAAACACCAAAAGAAGTTCCTAAACAAACACCAAAGGAAACCAAACACCAAAAGAAACCAAACACCAAAGGAAACCAAACACCAAAAGAAGTTCCTAAACAAACACCCAAAGGAAACCAAACACCAAAAGAAGTTCCTAAACAAACACCAAAGGAAAACCAACACCAAAAGAAGTTCCTAAACAAACACAAGGAAACTAAACACCAAAGAAGTTCCAGCAAACACCAAAAGAAACCAAACACCAAAAGAAGTTCCTAAACAAGCACCAAAAAAAAAAACAAAGAAACCAAACACCAAAAGAAGTTCCTAAGCAAACACAATAGGAAAACCAAACACCAAAAGAAGTTCTAAGCAAACACCAAAAGAAACCAAACACCAAAGAAGTTCCTAAGCAAACACCAAAAGAAACCAAACACCAAAAGAAGTTCCTAAGCAAACACCAAAAGAAACCAAACACCAAAAGAAGTTCCTAAGCAAACACCAAAAGAAACCAAACACCAAAAGAAGTTCCTAAGCAAACACAAAAAAGAAACAAAACACCAAAAGAAGTTCCTAAGCAAACACCAAAAGAAACCAAACACCAAAAGAAGTTCCTAAGCAAACACCAAAAGAAACCAAACACCAAAGAAAACCAAACACCAAAAGAAACCAAACACCAAAAAGAAACCAAACACCAAAAGAAACCAAACACCAAAAGAAACCAAACACCAAAAGAAACCAAACACCAAAAGAAACCAAAACACAAAAGAAACCAAACACCAAAAGAAGTCCTAAGCAAACACCAAAAGAAACCAAACACCAAAAGAAGTTCCTAAGCAAACACCAAAAAAACAAACACCAAAAGAAACCGAACACAAAAGAAGTTCCTAAGAAACACCAAAAGAAACAAACAATAAAAGAAACCAAACACCAAAAGAAGTTCCTAAGCAAACACCAAAAGAAACCAAACACCAAAAGAAGTTCCTAAGCAAACACCAAAAGAAACCAAGCACCAAAAGAACCAAACACCAAAAGAAACCAAACACCAAAAGAAGTTCCTAAACAAGCAAAAAGGAAACCAAACACCAAAAGAAGTTCCTAAGCAAACACCATAGGAAACCAAACACCAAAAGAAGTTCCTAAGCAAACACCAAAGAAACCAAACACCAAAAGAAACCAAACACCAAAAGAAACCAAACACCAAAAGAAACCAAACACCAAAAGAAACCAAACACCAAAAGAAACCAAACACCAAAAGAAAACCAAACACCAAAAGAAACCAAACACCAAAAGAAGTTCCTAAGCAAACACCAAAAGAAACCAAACACCAAAAGAAGTTCCTAAGCAAACACCAAAAAAACCAAACACCAAAAGAAACCAAACACTAAAAGAAGTTCCTAAGCAAACACCAAAAGAAACAAAACAATAAAAGAAACCAAACACCAAAAGAAGTTCCTAAGCAAACACCAAAAGAAACCAAACACCAAAAAGAAACCAAACACCAAAAGAAACCAAACACCAAAAGAAGTTCCTAAGCAAACACCAAAAGAAACCAAACACCAAAAAAAAATAAGTTCCTAAGCAAACACCAAAAGAAACCAAACACCAAAAGAAAAAAACACCAAAAGAAACCAAACACCAAAAGAAACCAAACACCAAAAGAAACCAAACACCAAAAGAAACCAAACACCAAAAGAAGTTCCTAAGCAAACACCAAAAGAAACCAAAACACAAAAGAAAATCAAACACCAAAAGAAGTTCCTAAGCAAACACCAAAAGAAACCAAACACCAAAGAAAACAAACACCAAAAGAAACCAAACACCAAAAGAAACCAAACACCAAAAGAAGTTCCTAAGCAAACACCAAAAGAAACCAAACACCAAAAGAAACCAAACACCAAAAGAAACCAAACACCAAAAGAAACCAAACACCAACAGAAACCAAACACCAAAAGAAGTTCCTAAGCAAACACCAAAAGAAACCAAACACCAAAAGAAACCAAACACCAAAAGAAGTTCCTAAGCAAACACCAAAAGAAACCAAACACCAAAAGAAGTTCCTAACCAAACACCAAAAGAAACCAAACACCAAAAGAAACCAAAACACCAAAAGAAACCAAACACCAAAAGAAACCAAACACCAAAAGAAACCAAACACCAAAAAGAAACCAAATACCAAAAGAAACCAAACACCAAAAGAAACCAAACACCAAAAAAACCAAACACCAAAAGAAGTTCCTAAGCAAACACCAAAAGAAACCAAACACCAAAAGAAGTTCCTAAGCAAACACCAAAAGAAACCAAACACCAAAAGAAACCAAACACCAAAAGAAGTTCCTAAACAAACACCAAAAGAAGTTCCTAAACAAGCACCAAAGGAAACCAAACACCAAAAGAAACAAACACCAAAAGAAACCAAACACCAAAAGAAGTTCCTAAGCAAACACCAAAAGAAACCAAACACCAAAAGAAGTTCCTAAGCAAACACCAAAAGAAACCAAACACCAAAAGAAGTTCCTAAGCAAACACCATAGGAAACCAAACACCAAAAGAAGTTCCTAAGCAAACACCAAAAGAAACCAAACACCAAAAGAAGTTCCTAAGCAAACACCAAAAGAAACCAAAACCAAAAGAAGTTCCTAAGCAAACACCAGAAGAAACCAAACACCAAAGAAGTTCCTAAGCAAACACCAAAAGAAACCAAACACCAAAAGAAGTTCCTAAGCAAACACTAAAAGAAACAAAACACCAAAAGAAGTTCCTAAGCAAACACCAAAAGAAACCAAACACAAAAAGAAGTTCCTAAGCAAAACACCAAAAGAAACCAAACACCAAAAGAAAACCAAACACCAAAAGAAACCAAACACCAAAAAGAAACAAACACCAAAAGAAACCAAACACCAAAAGAAACCAAACACCAAAAGAAACCAAACACCAAAAGAAACCAAACACCAAAAGAAACCAAACACCAAAAGAAGTTCCTAAGCAAACACCAAAGAAACCAAACACCAAAAGAAGTTCCTAAGCAAAACCCAAAAAACCAAACACCAAAAGAAACCAAACACTAAAAGAAGTTCCTAAGCAAACACCAAAAGAAACAAAACAATAAAAGAAACCAAACACCAAAAGAAGTTCCTAAGCAAACACCAAAGAAACCAAACACCAAAAGAAGTTCCTAAGCAAACACCAAAAGAAACCAAGCACCAAAAGAAAACCAAACACCAAAAGAAACCAAACACCAAAAGAAGTTCCTAAGCAAACACCAAAAGAAACCAAACACCAAAAGAAGTTCCTAAGCAAACACAAAAGAAACCAAACACCAAAAGAAACCAAACACCAAAAGAAACCAAACACCCAAAAGAAACCAAACACCAAAAGAAACCAAACACCAAAAGAACCAAACACCAAAAGAAACCAAACACCAAAAGAAGTTCCTAAGCAAACACCAAAAGAAACCAAACACCAAAAGAAGTTCCTAAACAAACACCAAGGAAACCAAACACCAAAAGAAGTTCCTAAACAAACACCAAAGGAAACCAAACACCAAAAGAAGTTCCTAAACAAACACCAAAGGAAACCAAACACCAAAAGAAGTTCCAAACCAAACACCAAAAGAAACCAAACACCAAAAGAAACCAAACACCAAAAGAAGTTCCTAAGCAAACACAAAAGAAACCAAACACCAAAAGAAACCAAACACCAAAAGAAACCAAACACCAAAGGAAACCAAACACAAAAGAAACCAAACACCAAAAGAAACCAAACACCAAAAGAAGTTCCTAAACAAACACCAAAGGAAACCAAACACCAAAAGAAACCAAACACCAAAGGAAACAAACACCAAAAGAAGTTCCTAAACAAACACCAAAGGAAACTAAAACACCAAAGAAGTTCCTAAGCAAACACCAAAAGAAACCAAACACCAAAAGAAGTTCCTAAACAAGCACCAAAGGAAACCAAACACCAAAAAGAAGTTCCTAAGCAAACACCATAGGAAACCAAACACCAAAAGAAGTTCCTAAGCAAACACCAAAAGAAACCAAACACCAAAAGAAGTTCCTAAGCAAACACCAAAAGAAACCAAACACCAAAAGAAGTTCCTAAGCAAACACCAAAAGAAACCAAACACCAAAAAAGTTCCTAAGCAAACACCAAAAGAAACCAAACACCAAAGAAGTTCCTAAGCAAACACCAAAAGAAACAAAACACCAAAAGAAGTTCCTAAGCAAACACCAAAAGAAACCAAACACCAAAAAAGAAGTTCCTAAGCAAACACCAAAAGAAACCAAACACCAAAAGAAACCAAACACCAATAGAAACCAAACACCAAAAGAAACCAAACACCAAAAGAACCAAACACCAAAAGAAGTTCCTAAGCAAACACCAAAAGAAACCACACACCAAAAGAAGTTCCTAAGCAAACACCAAAAGAAACCAAACACCAAAAGAAGTTCCTAAGCAAACACCAAAAGAAACCAAACACCAAAAGAAGTTCCTAAGCAAACACCAAAAGAAACCAAACACCAAAAGAAGTTCCTAAGCAAACACCAAAAGAAGTTCCTAAGCAAACACCAAAAGAAACCAAACACCAAAAGAAGTTCCTAAGCAAACACCAAAGAAACCAAACACCAAAGAAACCAAACAACAAAAGAAACCAAACACCAAAAGAAACCAAACACCAAAAAAAACCAAACACCAAAAGAAGTTCCTAACCAAACACCAAAAGAAACCAAACACCAAAAAAAAACCAAACACCAAAAGAAGTTCCTAACC
This sequence comes from Megaustenia siamemsis, assembly GCA_032433765.1. Classification (NCBI taxonomy): domain Eukaryota; kingdom Metazoa; phylum Mollusca; class Gastropoda; order Stylommatophora; family Ariophantidae; genus Megaustenia; species Megaustenia siamemsis. Next base: position 98,926,986 of record JAVIAB010000125.1, read on the forward strand.
AAACACCAAAAGAAACCAAACACCAAAAAAAACCAAACACCAAAAGAAGTTCCTAAGCAAACACCAAAAGAAACCAAACACCAAAAGAAGTTCCTAATCAAACACCAAAAGAAACCAAACACCAAAAGAAGTTCCTAACCAAACACCGAAAGAAACCAAACACCAAAAGAAGTTCCTAACCAAACACCAAAAGAAACCAAACACCAAAAGAAACCAAAACAACAAAAGAAACCAAACACCAAAAGAAGTTCCTAAGCAAACACCAAAAAAAACCAAACACCAAAAGAAACCAAACACTAAAAGAAGTTCCTAAGCAAACACCAAAAGAAACAAAACAATAAAAGAAACCAAACACCAAAAGAAGTTCCTAAGCAAACACCAAAAGAAACCAAACACCAAAAGAAGTTCCTAAGCAAACACCAAAAGAAACCAAGCACCAAAAGAAACCAAACACCAAAAGAAACCAAACACCAAAAGAAGTTCCTAAACAAGCACCAAAGGAAACCAAACACCAAAAGAAGTTCCTAAGCAAACACCATAGGAAACCAAACACCAAAAGAAGTTCCTAAGCAAACACCAAAAGAAACCAAACACCAAAAGAAGTCCTAAGCAAACACCAAAAGAAACCAAACACCAAAAGAAGTTCCTAAGCAAACACCAAAAGAAACCAAACACCAAAAGAAGTTCCTAAGCAAACACCAAAAGAAACCAAACACCAAAAGAAGTTCCTAAGCAAACACTAAAAGAAACAAAACACCAAAAGAAGTTCCTAATCAAACACCAAAAGAAACCAAACACCAAAAGAAACCAAACACCAAAGGAAACCAAACACCAAAAGAAACCAAACACCAAAAGAAACCAAACACCAAAAGAAGTTCCTAAACAAAACCAAAGGAAACCAAACACCAAAGAAACCAAACACCAAAGGAAACCAAACACCAAAAGAAGTTCCTAAACAAACATCAAAGGAAACCAAACACCAAAAGAAGTTCCTAAACAAACACCAAAGGAAACCAAACACCAAAAGAAGTTCCTAAACAAACACCAAGGAAACTAAACACCAAAAGAAGTTCCTAAGCAAACACCAAAAGAAACCAAACACCAAAAGAAGTTCCTAAACAAGCACCAAAGGAAACCAAACACCAAAAGAAGTTCCTAAGCAAACACCATAGGAAACCAAACACCAAAAGAAGTTCCTAAGCAAACACCAAAGAAACCAAACACCAAAGAAGTTCCTAAGCAAACACCAAAAGAAACCAAACACCAAAAGAAGTTCCTAAGCAAACACAAAAGAAACCAAACACCAAAAGAAGTTCCTAAGCAAACACAAAAAGAAACCAAACACCAAAAGAAGTTCCTAAGCAAACACCAGAAGAAACCAAACACCAAAAGAAGTTCCTAAGCAACCACAAAGAAACCAAACACCAAAAGAAGTTCCTAAGCAAACACCAAAAGAAACCAAACACCAAAAGAAACCAAACACCAAAGAAACCAAACACCAAAAGAAACCAAACACCAAAAGAAACCAAACACAAAAGAAACCAAACACCAAAAGAAACCAAACACCAAAAGAAACCAACACCAAAAGAAAAACAAACACAAAAGAAGTTCCTAAGCAAACACCAAAAGAAACCAAACACCAAAAGAAGTTCCTAAGCAAACACCAAAAAAACCAAACACCAAAAGAAACCGAACACTAAAAGAAGTTCCTAAGCAAACACCAAAAGAACAAAACAATAAAAGAAACCAAACACCAAAAGAAGTTCCTAAGCAAACACCAAAAGAAACCAAACACCAAAAGAAGTTCCTAAGCAAACACCAAAAGAAACCAAGCACCAAAAGAAACCAAACACCAAAAGAAACCAAACACCAAAAGAAGTTCCTAAACAAGCACCAAAGGAAACCAAACACCAAAAGAAGTTCCTAAGCAAACACCATAGGAAACCAAACACCAAAAGAAGTCCTAAGCAAACACCAAAAGAAACCAAAAACCACAAAAGAAACCAAACACAAAAGAAACCAAACACCAAAAGAAACCAAACACCAAAAGAAACCAAACACCAAAAGAAACCAAACACCAAAGAAACCAAACACCAAAAGAAACAAAACACCAAAAGAAACCAAACACCAAAAGAAGTTCCTAAGCAAACACCAAAAGAAACCAAACACCAAAAGAAGTTCCTAAGCAAACACCAAAAAAACCAAACACCAAAAGAAACCAAACACTAAAAGAAGTTCCTAAGCAAACACCAAAAGAAAAACACAATAAAAGAAAACCAAACACCAAAAGAAGTTCCTAAGCAAACACCAAAAGAAACCAAACACCAAAAGAAGTTCCTAAGCAAACACCAAAAGAAACCAAGCACCAAAAGAAACCAAACACCAAAAGAAACCAAACACCAAAAGAAGTTCCTAAGCAAACACCAAAAGAAACCAAACACCAAAAGAAGTTCCTAAGCAAACACAAAAGAAACCAAACACCAAAAGAACCAAACACCAAAAGAAACCAAACACCAAAAGAAACCAAACACCAAAAGAAACCAAACACCAAAAGAAACCAAACACCAAAAGAAACCAAACACCAAAAGAAGTTCCTAAGCAAACACCAAAAGAAACCAAACACCAAAAGAAGTTCCTAAACAAACACCAAAGGAAACCAAACACCAAAAGAAGTTCCTAAACAAACACCAAAGGAAACCAAACACCAAAGAAGTTCCTAAACAAACACCAAAGGAAACCAAACACCAAATGAAGTTCCAAACCAAACACCAAAAGAAACCAAACACCAAAAGAAACCAAACACAAAAGAAGTTCCTAAGCAAACACCAAAAGAAACCAAACACCAAAAGAACCAAACACCAAAAGAAACCAAACACCAAAGGAAACCAAACACCAAAAGAAACCAAACACAAAAGAAACCAAACACCAAAAGAAGTTCCTAAACAAACACCAAAGGAAACCAAACACCAAAAGAAAACCAAACACCAAAGGAAACCAAACACCAAAAGAAGTTCCTAAACAAACACCAAAGGAAACTAAACACCAAAAGAAGTTCCTAAGCAAACACCAAAAGAAACCAAACACCAAAAGAAGTTCCTAAACAACACCAAAGGAAACCAAACACCAAAAGAAGTTCCTAAGCAAACACCATAGGAAACCAAACACCAAAAGAAGTTCCTAAGCAAACACCAAAGAAACCAAACACCAAAAGAAGTTCCTAAGCAAACACCAAAAGAAACCAAACACCAAAAGAAGTTCCTAAGCAAACACCAAAAGAAACCAAACACCAAAAGAAGTTCCTAAGCAAACACCAAAAGAAACCAAACACCAAAAGAAGTTCCTAAGCAAACACTAAAAGAAACAAAACACACAAAAGAAGTTCCTAAGCAAACACCAAAAGAAACCAAACACCAAAAGAAGTTCCTAAGCAAACACCAAAAGAAACCAACACCAAAAGAAACCAAACACCAAAAGAAACCAAACACCAAAAGAAACCAAACACCAAAAGATAACCAAACACCAAAAGAAGTTCCTAAGCAAACACCAAAAGAAACCACACACCAAAAGAAGTTCCTACCAAAGCAAACACCAAAAGAAACCAAACACCAAAAGAAGTTCCTAAGCAAACACCAAAAGAAACCAAACACCAAAAGAAGTTCCTAAGCAAACACCAAAAGAAACCAAACACCAAAAGAAGTTCCTAAGCAAACACCAAAAGAAGTTCCTAAGCAAACACCAAAAGAAACCAAACACCAAAAGAAGTTCCTAAGCAAACACCAAAGAAACCAAACACCAAAGAAACAAACACACAAAAGAAACCAAACACCAAAAGAAGTTCCTAAACAAGCACCAAAGGAAACCAAACACCAAAAGAAGTTCCTAAGCAAACACCATAGGAAACCAAACACCAAAAGAAGTTCCTAAGCAAACACCAAAAGAAACCAAACACCAAAAGAAGTTCCTAAGCAAACACCAAAGAAACCAAACACCAAAATAAGTTCCTAAGCAAACACCAAAAGAAACCAAACACCAAAAGAAGTCCTAAGCAAACACTAAAGAAACAAAACACCAAAAGAAGTTCCTAAGCAAACACCAAAAGAAACCAAACACCAAAAGAAACCAAACACCAAAAGAAACCAAACACCAAAAGAAACCAAACACCAAAAGAAACCAAACACCAAAAGAAACCAAACACCAAAAGAAACCAAACACCAAAAGAAACCAAACACCAAAAGAAACCAAACACCAAAAGAAGTTCCTAAGCAAACACCAAAAGAAACCAAACACCAAAAGAAGTTCCTAAGCAAACACCAAAAAACCAAACACCAAAAGAAACCAAACACTAAAGAAGTTCCTAAGCAAACACCAAAAGAAACAAAACAATAAAAGAAACCAAACACCAAAAGAAGTTCCTAAGCAAACACCAAAAGAAACCAAACACCAAAAGAAGTTCCTAAGCAAACACCAAAAGAAACCAAACACCAAAGAAACCAAACACCAAAAGAAACCAAACACCAAAAAAAAACCAAACACAAAAGAAGTTCCTAACCAAACACCAAAAGAAACCAAACACCAAAAAAAACCAAACACCAAAAGAAGTTCCTAACCAAACACCAAAGAAACCAAACACCAAAAAAACCAAACACCAAAAGAAGTTCCTAAGCAAACACCAAAAGAAACCAAACACCAAAAGAAGTTCCTAATCAAACACCAAAAGAAACCAAACACCAAACGAAGTTCCTAACCAAACACCGAAAGAAACCAAACACCAAAAGAAGTTCCTAACAAACACCAAAAGAAACCAAACACCAAAAGAAACCAAACAACAAAAGAAACCAAACACCAAAAGAAACCAAACACCAAAAAAACCAAACACCAAAAGAAGTTCCTAACCAACACCAAAAGAAACCAAACACCAAAAGAAACCAAACAAAAAGAAAACAAACACCAAAAGAAACCAAACACCAAAAGAAACCAAACACCAAAAGAAACCAAACACCAAAAGAAACCAAACACCAAAAGAAGTTCCTAAGCAAACACCAAAAGAAACCAAAACAAAAAGAAACCAAACACCAAAAGAAGTTCCTAAGCAAACACCAAAAGAAACCAAACACCAAAAGAACCAAACACCAAAGAAAACCAAACGCCAAAAGAAACCAAACACCAAAAGAAGTTCCTAAGCAAACACCAAAAGAAAACCAAACACCAAAAGAAACCAAACACCAAAAGAAACCAAACACCAAAAGAAACCAAACACCAAAAGAAACAAAACAAAAGAAACCAAACACCAAAAGAAGTTCCTAAGCAAACACAAAAAGAAACCAAACACCAAAAGAAACCAAACACCAAAAGAAGTTCCTAAGCAAACACAAAAGAAACCAAACACCAAAAGAAGTTCCTAAGCAAACACCAAAAGAAACCAAACACCAAAAGAAACCAAACACCAAAAGAAACCAAACACAAAAGAAACCAAACACCAAAGAAGTTCCTAAGCAAACACCAAAAGAAACCAAACACCAAAAGAAACCAAACACAAAGAAGTTCCTAACCAAACACCAAAAGAAACCAAACACCAAAAGAAGTTCCTAAGCAAACACCAAAAGAAACCAAACACCAAAGAAAACCAAACACCAAAAGAAACCAAACACCAAAAGAAACCAAACACCAAAAGAAGTTCCTAAGCAAACACCAAAAGAAACCAAACACCAAAAGAAATCAAACACCAAAAGAAGTTCCTAAGCAAACACCAAAGAAACCAAACACCAAAGAAACCAAACACCAAAAAAAGAAACCAAACACCAAAAGAAACCAAACACCAAAAGAAGTTCCTAAGCAAACACCAAAAGAAACCAAACACCAAAAGAAAACCAAACACCAAAAGAAACCAAACACCAAAAGAAACCAAACACCAACAGAAACCAAAACACAAAAGAAGTTCCTAAGCAAACACCAAAGAAACCAAACACAAAAAAAAAAAAAAAGAAACCAAACACCAAAAGAAGTTCCTAAGCAAACACCAAAAGAAACCAAACACCAAAAGAAGTTCCTAACAAACACCAAAAGAAACCAAACACCAAAAGAAACCAAACACCAAAAGAAACCAAACACAAAAAGAACCAAACACCAAAAGAAACCAAACACCAAAAGAAACCAAATACCAAAAGAAACCAAACACCAAAAGAAACCAAACACCAAAAAACCAAACAACAAAAGAAGTTCCTAAGCAAACACCAAAAGAAACCAAACACCAAAAGAAGTTCCTAAGCAAACACCAAAGAAACCAAACACCAAAAGAAACCAAACACCAAAAGAAGTTCCTAACATACACCAAAAGAAGTTCCTAAACAAGCACCAAAGGAAACCAAACACCAAAAGAAAACCAAAAACACAAAAGAAACCAAACACCAAAGAAGTTCCTAAGCAAACACCAAAAGAAACCAAACACCAAAAGAAGTTCCTAAGCAAACACCAAAAAGAAACAAACACCAAAAGAAGTTCCTAAGCAAACACCATAGGAAACCAAACACCAAAAGAAGTTCCTAAGCAAACACCAAAAGAAACCAAACACCAAAGAAGTTCCTAAGCAAACACCAAAAGAAACCAAACACCAAAAGAAGTTCCTAAGCAAACACCAGAAGAAACCAAACACCAAAAGAAGTTCCTAAGCAAACACCAAAAGAAACCAAACACCAAAAGAAGTTCCTAAGCAAACACTAAAAGAAACAAAACACCAAAAGAAGTTCCTAAGCAAACACCAAAAGAAACCAAACACCAAAAAGAAGTTCCTAAGCAAACACCAAAGAAACCAAACACCAAAAGAAACCAAACACCAAAAGAAACCAAACACCAAAAGAAACCAAACACCAAAAGAAACCAAACACCAAAAGAAACCAAACACCAAAAGAAACCAAACACCAAAAGAAACCAAACACCAAAAGAAACCAAACACCAAAAGAAGTTCCTAAGCAAACCAAAAGAAACAAACACCAAAAGAAGTTCCTAAGAAAACACCAAAAAAACAAACACCAAAAAAGAAACCAAACACTAAAAGAAGTTCCTAAGCAAACACCAAAAGAAACAAAACATAAAAGAAACCAAACACCAAAAGAAGTTCCTAAGCAAACACCAAAAGAAACCAAACACCAAAGAAGTTCCTAAGCAAACACCAAAAGAAACCAAGCACCAAAAGAAACCAAACACCAAAAGAAACCAAACACCAAAAGAAACCAAACACAAAATAGTTCCTAAGCAAACACCAAAAGAAACCAAACACCAAAAGAAGTTCCTAAGCAAACACCAAAAGAAACCAAACACAAAAGAAGTTCCTAAGCAAACACTAAAAGAAACAAACACCAAAAGAAGTTCCTAAGCAAACACCAAAAGAAACCAAACACCAAAAGAAACCAAACACCAAAAGAACCAAACACCAAAAGAAACCAAACACCAAAAGAAACCAAACACCAAAAGAAACCAAACACAAAAAGAAACCAAACACCAAAAGAAACCAAACACCAAAAGAAACCAAACACCAAAAGAAACCAAACACAAAAGAAGTTCCTAAGCAAACACCAAAAGAAACCAAACACCAAAAGAAGTTCCTAAGCAAACACCAAAAAAAACCAAACACCAAAGAAACCAAACACTAAAAGAAGTTCCTAAGCAAACACCAAAAGAAACAAAACAATAAAAGAAACCAAACACCAAAGAAGTTCCTAAGCAAACACCAAAAGAACCAAACACCAAAAGAAGTTCCTAAGCAAACACCAAAAGAAACCAAGCACCAAAAGAAACCAAACACCAAAAGAAACCAAACACCAAAAGAAGTTCCTAAACAAGCACCAAAGGAAACCAAACACCAAAAGAAGTTCCTAAGCAAACACCATAGGAAACCAAACACAAAAGAAGTTCCTAAGCAAACACCAAAGAAACCAAACACCAAAAGAAGTTCCTAAGCAAACACCAAAAGAAACCAAACACCAAAATAAGTTCCTAAGCAAACACCAAAAGAAACCAAACACCAAAAGAAGTTCCTAAGCAAACACCAAAAGAAACCAAACACCAAAAGAAGTTCCTAAGCAAACACTAAAAGAAACAAAACACCAAAAGAAGTTCCTAAGCAAACACCAAAAGAAACCAAACACCAAAAGAACCAAACACAAAAGAAACCAAACACCAAAAGAAACCAAACACCAAAAGAAACCAAACACCAAAAGAAACCAAACACCAAAAGAAACCAAACACCAAAGAAACCAAACACCAAAAGAAACCAAACACCAAAAGAAGTTCCTAAGCAAACACCAAAGAAACCAAACACCAAAAGAAGTTCCTAAGCAAACACCAAAAAAACCAAACACCAAAAGAAACCAAACACTAAAAGAAGTTCCTAAGCAAACACCAAAAGAAACAAAACAATAAAAGAAACCAAACACCAAAAGAAGTTCCTAAGCAAACACAAAAGAAACCAAACACCAAAAGAAGTTCCTAAGCAAAACCAAAAAGAACCAAACACCAAAAGAAACCAAACACCAAAAGAAACCAAACACCAAAAGAAGTTCCTAAGCAAACACCAAAAGAAACCAAACACCAAAAGAAGTTCCTAAGCAAACACCAAAAGAAACCAAACACCAAAAGAAACCAAACACCAAAAGAAACCAACACCAAAAAAAACCAAACACCAAAAGAAACCAAACACCAAAAGAAACCAAACACCAAAAGAAACCAAACACCAAAAGAAGTTCCTAAGCAAACACCAAAAGAAACCAAACACCAAAAGAAGTTCCTAAACAAACACCAAAGGAAACCAAACACCAAAAGAAGTTCCTAAACAAACACCAAAGGAACCAAACACCAAAAGAAGTTCCTAAACAAACACCAAAGGAAACCAAACACCAAAAGAAGTTCCAAACAAACACCAAAAGAAACCAAACACCAAAAGAAACCAAAACACAAAAGAAGTTCCTAAGCAAACACCAAAAGAAACCAAACACCAAAACAAACCAAACACCAAAAGAAACAAACACCAAAGGAAACCAAACACCAAAAGAAACCAAACACCAAAAGAAACCAAACACCAAAAGAAGTTCCTAAACAAACACCAAAGGAAACCAAACACAAAAGAAAAACCAAACACCAAAGGAAACCAAACACCAAAAGAAGTTCCTAAACAAACACCAAAGGAAACCAAACACCAAAAGAAGTTCCTAAACAACACCAAAGGAAACCAAACACCAAAAGAAGTTCCTAAACAAACACCAAAGGAAACTAAACACCAAAAGAAGTTCCTAAGCAAACACCAAAAGAAACCAAACACCAAAAGAAGTTCCTAAACAAGCACCAAAGGAAACCAAACACCAAAAGAAGTTCCTAAGCAAACACCATAGGAAACCAAACACCAAAAGAAGTTCCTAAGCAAACACAAAAGAAACCAAACACCAAAAGAAGTTCCTAAGCAAACACCAAAAGAAACCAAACACCAAAGAAGTTCCTAAGCAAACACCAAAAGAAACCAAACACCAAAAGAAGTTCCTAAGCAAACACCAAAGAAACCAAACACCAAAAGAAGTTCCTAAGCAAACACTAAAAGAAACAAAACACCAAAAGAAGTTCCTAAGCAAACACCAAAAGAAACCAAACACCAAAAGAAGTTCCTAAGCAAACACCAAAAGAAACCAAACACCAAAAGAAACCAAACACCAAAAGAACCAAACACCAAAAGAAACCAAACACCAAAAGAAACCAAACACCAAAAGAAACCAAACACCAAAAGAAACCAAACACCAAAAGAAACCAAACACCAAAGAAGTTCTTAAGCAAACACCAAAAGAAACCAAAACACCAAAAGAAACCAAACACCAAAAGAAGTTCCTAAGCAAACACCAAAAGAAACCAAACACCAAAGAAACCAAACACCAAAAGAAACCGAACACCAAAAGAAACCAAACACCAAAAGAAACCAAACCAAAAGAAACCAAACACCAAAAGAAACCAAACACCAAAAGAAGTTCCTAAGCAAACACCAAAAGAAACCAAACACCAAAAGAAGTTCCTAAGCAAACACCAAAAGAAACCAAACACCAAAAGAAGTTCCTAAGCAAACACCAAAGAAACCAAACACCAAAAGAAGTTCCTAAGCAAACACCAAAAGAAACCAAACACCAAAAGAAGTTCCTAAGCAAACACCAAAGAAGTTCCTAAGCAAACACCAAAAGAAACCAAACACCAAAAGAAGTTCCTAAGCAAACACCAAAAGAAACCAAACACCAAAAGAAACCAAACACCAAAAGAAAACAAAAACACCAAAAGAAACCAAACACCAAAAGAAACCAAACACCAAAAGAAACCAAACACCAAAAGAAACCAAACACCAAAAGAAACCAAACACCAAAAGAAACCAAACACCAAAAGAAACCAAACACAAAAGAAACCAAACACCAAAAGAAGTTCTTAAGCAAACACCAAAAGAAACCAAACACCAAAAGAAACCAAACACCAAAAGAAGTTCCTAAGCAAACACCAAAAGAAACCAAACACCAAAAGAAACCAAACACCAAAAGAAACCGAACACCAAAAGAAACCAAACACCAAAAGAAACCAAACACCAAAAGAAAACCAAACACCAAAAGAAACCAAACACCAAAAGAAGTTCCTAAGCAAACACCAAAGAAACCAAACACCAAAAGAAGTTCCTAAGCAAACACCAAAAGAAACCAAACACCAAAAGAAGTTCCTAAGCAAACACCAAAAGAAACCAAACACCAAAAGAAGTTCCTAAGCAAACACCAAAAGAAACCAAACACCAAAAGAAGTTCCTAAGCAAACACAAAAGAAGTTCCTAAGCAAACACCAAAAGAAACCAAACACCAAAAGAAGTTCCTAAGCAAACACCAAAAGAAACCAAACACCAAAGAAACCAAACACCAAAAGAAACCAAAAACACCAAAAGAAACCAAACACCAAAAGAAACCAAACACCAAAAGAAGTTCCTAAGCAAACACCAAAGAAACCAAACACCAAAAGAAACCAAACACCAAAGAAGTTCCTAATCAAACACCAAAAGAAACCAAACACAAAAGAAACCAAACACCAAAAGAAGTTCCTAAGCAAACACCAAAAGAAACCAAACACCAAAAGAAACCAAACACCAAAAGAAACCAAACACCAAAAGAAACCAAACACCAAAAGAAGTTCCTAAGCAAACACCAAAAGAATCCAAACACCAAAAGAAACCAAACACCAAAAGAAACCAACACCAAAAGAAACCAAACACCAACAGAAACCAAACACCAAAAGAAGTTCCTAAGCAAACACCAAAAGAAACCAAACACCAAAAGAAACCAAACACCAAAAGAAGTTCCTAAGCAAACACCAAAAGAAACCAAACACCAAAAGAAGTTCCTAACCAAACACCAAAAGAAACCAAACACCAAAAGAAACCAAACACCAAAAGAATTCAAACACAAAAGAAACCAAACACCAAAAGAAACCAAACACCAAAAGAAACCAAATACCAAAGAAACCAAACACCAAAAGAAACCAAACACCAAAAAAACCAAACACCAAAAGAAGTTCCTAAGCAAACACCAAAAGAAACCAAACACCAAAAGAAGTTCCTAAGCAAACACCAAAAGAAACCAAACACCAAAAGAAACCAAACACCAAAAGAAGTTCCTAAACAAACACCAAAAGAAGTTCCTAAACAAGCACCAAAGGAAACCAAACACCAAAAGAAACCAAACACCAAAAGAAACCAAACACCAAAAGAAGTTCCTAAGCAAACACCAAAAGAAACCAAACACCAAAAGAAACCAAACACCAAAAGAAACCAAACACCAAAAGAAACCAAACACCAAAAGAAACAAAACACCAAAAGAAACCAAACACCAAACGAAGTTCCTAAGCAAACACCAAAAGAAACCAAACACCAAAAGAAACCAACACCAAAAGAAGTTCCTAAGCAAACACCAAAAGAAGTTCCTAAGCAAACACCAAAAGAAACCAAACACCAAAAGAAGTTCCTAAGCAAACACCAAAAGAAACCAAACACCAAAAGAAACCAAACACCAAAAGAAACCAAACACCAAAAGAAACCAACACCAAAGAAACCAAACACCAAAAGAAGTTCCTAAGCAAACACCAAAAGAAACCAAACACCAAAAGAAACCAAAACACCAAAAGAAACCAAACACCAAAAGAAACCAAACACCAAAAGAAACCAAACACCAAAAGAAGTTCCTAAGCAAACACCAAAAGAAACCAAACACCAAAAGAAACCAAACACCAAAAGAAACCAAACACCAAAAGAAGTTCCTAAGCAAACACCAAGGAAACCAAACACCAAAAGAAGTTCCTAAGCAAACACCAAAAGAAACCAAACACCAAAAGAAGTTCCTAAGCAAACACCGAAAGAAACCAAACACCAAAGGAAACCAACACCAAAAGAAGTTCCTAAGCAAACACCAAAAGAAACCAAACACCAAAGGAAACCAAACACCAAAAGAAGTTCCTAAGCAAACACCAAAAGAAACCAAACACCAAAAGAAACCAAACACCAAAAGAAGTTCCTAAGCAAACACCAAAAGAAACCAAACACCAAAGGAAGTTCCTAAGCAAACACCAAAAGAAACCAAACACCAAAAGAAGTTCCTAAGCAAACACCAAAAGAAACCAAACACCAAAAGAAGTTCCTAAGCAAACACCAAAAGAAACCAAACACCAAAAGAAGTTCCTAAGCAAACACCAAAAGAAAACAAAAATAAACTACAGCTTCCATAGCTCATTATCAAACTATGTGATGTAAGAAGAATACTGAAACATACGAAAAACACATCAAAAGACAGACAAGATTACAAAGAAATGAACATAATTTAAAACAGCATAAGGAAAGCAAAGGAGAGCTTTGACAAAGCAAAAATGTATAGAAATAGAGGATAACAGGTTAAAAAATAATAGTAAAAAAAGAAGTAAAATGGTTTCCAAAAATTGCTGATCGATAAAACAAATGCGAAATAATGCTTGATAAATTAGGACAATGTCCCCTTCAAAGCAGGTGCGATTACCAATCGATGAAAAGAATATAGGGCCGAACTATAGAACACTGAGTGTAAATGCTATCCAGCCTTGCTATACTGCCCACCTGCAGAAGACTATCCTAGTTTAGTTTAATTGAAATGGACAACTCCATAATGTGCAGACTATTATAAACTTCGCGATGAGACTGAAATTGAAGCAGAGTGAAAGACTTTTTACATAAACTATCTTTACAGTATCGCCACGAGGTGTTCCGGTCTGAGTTTTATTTCACAAACGACAGAAAGAAAAAACGTGTTTACCCTACTGGGATTCAAACCCGCGTTCTTCTGGTTTGGAGCTCGACAAATTATCGATGTGGTCACCAGCTTTTTGAAAGATTTGAAACTAGGAAAATCTCCAGGCGGGACAATATTCCATCAGAACTGATTCTGGCAGAGGGAGGGGCCTGATAAATACATTCACTGTTATCTAGAACAAGATATGGCATGGGGAGGGGCCTGATAAATACATTCACTGTTATCTAGAACAAGAACTGGCAGAGGGAGGGGCCTGATAAATACATTCACTGTTATCTAGAACAAGATCTGGCAGAGGGAGGGGCCTGATAAATACATTCACTGTTATCTAGAGCGAGAACTGGCAGAGGGAGGGGCCTGATAAATACATTCACTGTTATCTAGAACAAGATCTGGCAGAGGGAGGGGCCTGATAAATACATTCACTGTTATCTAGAGCGAGAACTGGCAGAGGGAGGGGCCTGATAAATACATTCACTGTTATCTAGAACAAGATCTGGCAGAGGAGGGGCCTGATAAATACATTCACTGTTATCTAGAGCGAGAACTGGCAGAGGGAGGGGCCTGATAAATACATTCACTGTTATCTAGAACAAGATCTGGCAGAGGGATTGGCCTGATAAATACATTCACTGTTATCTAGAACAAGATCTGGCAGAGGAGGGGTCTGATAAATACATTCACTGTTATCTAGAACAAATATGGCATGGGGAGGGGCCTGATAAATACATTCACTGTTATCTAGAACAAAATATGGCATGGGGAGGGGCCTGATAAATACATTCACTGTTATCTAGAACAAGATCTGGCAGAAGGAGGGGCCTGATAAATACATTCACTGTTATCTAAAACAAGATCTGGCAGAGGGAGGGGCCTGATAAATACATTCACTGTTATCTAGAGCGAGAACTGGCAGAGGGAGGGGCCTGATAAATACATTCACTGTTATCTAGAACAAGATCTGGCAGAGGGAGGGGCCTGATAAATACATTCACTGTTATCTAGAGCGAGAACTGGCAGAGGGAGGGGCCTGATAAATACATTCACTGTTATCTAGAACAAGATCTGGCAGAGGGATTGGCCTGATAAATACATTCACTGTTATCTAGAACAAGATCTGGCAGAGGGAGGGGTCTGATAAATACATTCACTGTTATCTAGAACAAAATATGGCATGGGGAGGGGCCTGATAAATACATTCACTGTTATCTAGAACAAAATATGGCAGAGGGAGGGGCCTGATAAATACATTCACTGTTATCTAGAACAAGATCTGGCAGAGGGAGGGGCCTGATAAATACATTCACTGTTATCTAAAACAAGATCTGGCAGAGGGAGGGGCCTGATAAATACATTCACTGTTATCTAGAACAAGAACTGGCAGAGGGAGGGGCCTGATAAATACATTCACTGTTATCTAGAACAAGATCTGGCAGAGGGATTGGCCTGGTAAATACATTCACTGTTATCTAGAACAAGATCTGGCAGAGGGAGGGGTCTGATAAATACATTCACTGTTATCTAGAACAAGATCTGGCAGAGGGAGGGGCCTGATAAATACATTCACTGTTATCTAGAACAAGATCTGGCAGAGGGAGGGGCCTGATAAATACATTCACTGTTATCTAGAACAAAATATGGCATAGGGAGGGGCCTGATAAATACATTCACTGTTATCTAGAACAAGAACTGGCAGAGGGAGTGGCCTGATAAATACATTCACTGTTATCTAGAACAAGATCTGGCAGAGGGAGGAGCCTGATAAACACATTCACTGTTATCTAGAACAAGATCTGGCAGAGGGAGGGGCCTGATAAATACATTCACTGTTATCTAGAGCGAGAACTGGCAGAGGGAGGGGCCTGATAAATACATTCACTGTTATCTAGAACAAGATCTGGCAGAGGGAGGGGCCTGATAAATACATTCACTGTTATCTAGAGCGAGAACTGGCAGAGGGAGGGGCCTGATAAATACATTCACTGTTATCTAGAACAAGATCTGGCAGAGGGAGGGGCCTGATAAATACATTCACTGTTATCTAGAGCGAGAACTGGCAGAGGGAGGGGCCTGATAAATACATTCACTGTTATCTAGAACAAGATCTGGCAGAGGGATTGGCCTGATAAATACATTCACTGTTATCTAGAACAAGATCTGGCAGAGGGAGGGGTCTGATAAATACATTCACTGTTATCTAGAACAAATATGGCATGGGGAGGGGCCTGATAAATACATTCACTGTTATCTAGAACAAAATATGGCATGGGGAGGGGCCTGATAAATACATTCACTGTTATCTAGAACAAGATCTGGCAGAGGGAGGGGCCTGATAAATACATTCACTGTTATCTAAAACAAGATCTGGCAGAGGGAGGGGCCTGATAATACATTCACTGTTATCTAGAACAAGAACTGGCAGAGGGAGGGCCTGATAAATACATTCACTGTTATCTAGAACAAGATCTGGCAGAGGGATTGGCCTGGTAAATACATTCACTGTTATCTAGAACAAGATCTGGCAGAGGGAGGGGTCTGATAAATACATTCACTGTTATCTAGAACAAGATCTGGCAGAGGGAGGGGCCTGATAAATACATTCACTGTTATCTAGAACAAGATCTGGCAGAGGGAGGGGCCTGATAAATACATTCACTGTTATCTAGAACAAAATATGGCATAGGGAGGGGCCTGATAAATACATTCACTGTTATCTAGAACAAGAACTGGCAGAGGGAGTGGCCTGATAAATACATTCACTGTTATCTAGAACAAGATCTGGCAGAGGGAGGAGCCTGATAAACACATTCACTGTTATCTAGAACAAGATCTGGCAGAGGGAGTGGCCTGATAAATACATTCACTGTTATCTAAAACAAGATCTGGCAGAGGGATGTGCCTGATAAATACATCCACTGTTATCTAGAACAAGATCTGGCAGAGGGATGTGCCTGATAAATACATCCACTGTTATCTAGAACAAGATCTGGCAGAGGGAGTGGCCTGATAAATACATTCACTGTTATCTAGAACAAGATCTGGCAGAGGGAGTGGCCTGATAAATACATTCACTGTTATCTAGAACAAGATCTGGCAGAGGGAGTGGCCTGATAAATACATTCACTGTTATCTAGAACAAGATCTGGCAGAGGGAGTGGCCTGATAAATACATTCACTGTTATCTAGAACAAGATCTGGCAGACAGGGGTGTGGCCGTCATCAAGACTCCAGCTCTTAGTTACTACTATCCTGAAGAAACGAAATCTGCGTCAGTTTTAGTTAGTTGTAGTGTTAGTTGTAGTGTTAGTTGTAGTGTTAGTTGTAGTGTTAGTTGTAGTGTTAGTTGTAGTGTTAGTTGCAGTGTTAGTTGTAGTGTTAGTTGTAGTTAGTTGAAGGCTCCGGTATCACTACAAATGAATTAAAACCCATATTTGCTCAACCGATCTGTCACTGGAATCATCCGAATTAACATCTCATCTTACTGACGGATCCAAACAAAGAAAGCAGCTGAAGTCCCCATCATAGCAGCCACAGCACACGCCAACAGACATAAAGCGAAGCCGCACCGAAAGTGGACGCAGTCGAACTGCCCTTCGCCATAACGATACCATCATTCATCGTAAGCAATCAGAATATCGAAACACAATACGGATGAAAACACAGCTCACTGTGTGCACAGCGCACTAAACTCAGTAGCTCCGACAGCAAGCCAGGCTTGAAATATGAGGAAACTGTAACAAGGAACACTTTTCAAGCAGACCCTCAACGGTTCCTCCCGCCTCTCCGCCATCTGCGCCAATGTCACAACTAAAGAAACCGTATCCTTACCGGCCCTAAATGTAAAGTATGTTCAATACATAACCAATCAATGAAAACCCCAACCAGAAAGATCATCGCAGAGAGCAGGCAGGATTGCATGTCGGTGAAATACAACAGAACAGAACTTTCATTTTAGAACTCTCTGGGAGAAATACAAGGCGTCTCACTCGCTACGAAACCCGGCATTTTCTGATTAATTATCATCCAATCTGGATACAAATGATGGTCATTACATCGCCATATCTAGAAGTAAGCCTGAGGGCTGAAAGGGGAAACCCACCCCTCCCCCCCCCCCCCCCTCAAGCTGGTCACTAGCTTGACGTTTTCAGCTTTGTGAGCAAGGACGATCCCTATTTTAAGATCATTCCATGCCTACCCCATCATCTTCATTTCTATTTCTATCTGTCTTCTCAAAGAATTCCTTGGTCTTCCTCTTTGTCTTTTCCCCTTGGGATTCCAAAAAAGGGCCTGTTGTGTAATACTCTCAGTTGGCTTCCGTAGTGTGTGTCCTATCCATCGCCATCGTCTTCGCTGTATCTCTTTATCCACTGGTATTTGACTGGTACATTTCCATAATTCTATGTTAGTGATTTTGCCTTGCCATTTCCATCCTTTAATTCTGCGTAAGCATCCATTAATGAAAGTCTGTATCTTTGTGATTGTCAATTTTGTTGTTCTCCATGTTTCACATCCATATAATAGGACCGACTTAACATTTGAGTTGAGAATTTTTACTTTTGCATTTAACCTAATTTCTTTGGATTTCCATATGTTTCCCAGTGCAACAAAAGCTCCTCTTGCTTTTGATATCCTTATTTTGGTATCATTTTCTATTCTCCCTCTTTATCTATATTACTGCCCAGATATATGTAAGATTGTACGTCTAGTAGAGGTATTTCTCCTAATTTTATTTGGTTATTACCAACTGTATTAATTCTCATAATGTTGGTCTTATCTCTATTAATCTTCAGTCCTAGCTGTTGTGATCTCTCATCAAGTATGCTCATTTCTGTTGATGTTAATTCCCCTATAATTTGTGCACTCCTGTAAACTTCCTTTCTTTGGTAGTTTGATCATATAACCTTCTTTCCTGTCTTTAGGTATTTCTTCCCTCTCCAAATTTTATCTAATAGATTATGTAACATCTTGGTAGAGGTGTTGATATCTGCTTTGATGACTTCCGATGGAATTTCATCTGGTCCTGTGGCTTTACCATTTTTTAATAATAATTTAATGGCTTTCATTATTTCTTCTTTGCTGGGTTTTCCGCAGTTAATGTGTAACTCTTCTTCTGCTGGATAGTATATCTGGAGGATTATTTGAGCCGGGTCTATTCAAAAGTTCTTCAAGTGTTCTTTCCATCTCTCCATTTGTTCCCTTATATTACTAAGCAGATTTCCTTTCTTATCTTTAATAAAGACATTGATCTATTTGTATTTTCCACTTAATTTCTTTGTGCTGTTGTGCAGTTCTTTCATATTCCCTTTATTTGCTGCTTCTTCTGCCTCTTTAGCTAGTTCATCTATATATTTCCTTTTATCCCTTTTAATGCATCTTCTCACTTCTTTGTTCACCTCTGTGTAAGCTTCCTGTGTCTTGGCTTTATTACTTCTTGTTTTGCTTTTATTTATGTCTGCTTCCTTGTTCTTTCTTTCTTTAATTTTATCCAGGGTCTCTGCTGTCATCCGTGTCTTATTCTGGCGTTCTCTTTTCCCTAGTGTTTCTTCGCATGTCTCTTTCCATATATCTTTTACCTGTTTCCAATGATCTTCTATGTTTATTATATTTCCTAGTTGTTTGAGGACTTGGTATTTGTTTAATACAATGACTGCAAATTTATCTTTAATTCATTGCTCTTTAAAGAACCCTACATTGAAATACTGCCTACCCTTATGCGTTGTAGTATACATTTTTAGTTTAATTTTAAGTTTGACTATCAGAAGGTGATGATCAGAAGCTACATTTGCCCTTCTATATACTTTTACATCCTGTAAGGATGACTTAAACTTATTATTAATACATATGTGATAAATTTGATTTTCCGTTCTATGATCTGGTGACACCCATGTAGCTTTATGTATTCTTTTATGTTGGAATATTGTTCCTCCTAGGCTCACTTGATTAAGGGCGCAGAAATTCACAAATATCTCTCCATTCTCGTTTATATCTCCAAGTCCATGTTTTCCCATAATCTCTTCGAAGCCTCTGTTGTCTGATCCTACTTTAGCATTTAGGTCTCCCATCAAGATTATAATATCCTTGGCTCGTCTTGCATCCATCTGACATTGTAGCTGTTTATAGAGATCATCTTTAACTACATCATCCTTATCGTTGGTTGGTGCATAGCATTGGATAATGTGTAATTTTATTTTGTTTTTGGTTGTTTTAAATGTTGCTCTCATTAGTCTCGGTCCTACTGCTTCCCATTCTATTAGTGTTTTCTGTGCATTCCTTGATAGCATTATCGCTAGCCCTTCACTATGTTGTGCTCCAGGTTCCTGGTGTCCTGATGATAAAATCATCTCTCCTGTATTTAGTTTTATTCTTTCCGTTCCTAGCCATCTTGTTTCACACATTCCCATAATATCTATCATGTTCCATGCCAGTTCCATGCCCAACCCTACTTTCTTGCCTCTTACGAACATGCCTGGTAGGGTACAGCGCCGCTATTCTTTACTCCCCTTTCGGGCCCCGGCACCGCACGGGCAATCTTCGTACATTGCAGTACAGTAATCACTCCATCTTTGTAATATATCCTTTTGTTCGGATAGTGTGTTGCCACTGTGGCCATTAATTACTGGACTGATGATCTACAATTGCTCGTTATCTTATTAATTTCTCTGAACATTCTAAACATCATAAGACCAGAAAGATGGTCCACAGAAACAACCATACACAGGCTATGAGGAACCGCGGCAATAACTTCAAACGTCTTGTTCGTAACCCAGGCTGGTCTAAATGTATAAACGTATAGAAATAGCTGATCTTGGTTCATGATCCAAGCTGGTCTAAATGTCTAAACACATAGCTTTAGCTGATCGCTGAATAAGTTAAGACTGACAGTAAAATACAGCTGACAATTTCTTGTCTGTTTAGATCAGTAAAACTGACGCTACTTTGCCTGGGCTCTAATAGGTAATCAACATACAACTAATTCCGTTGGTTGGAATCTGTGTACAACTGATACATATCTCTCTCTCTCTCTCTCTCTCTCTCTCTCTACGATCCAGACTCAATCAGAGTAGGATTCCAAACTCTCTCACGAAGTCAGCTGTCTGTTTAAGCGAATCGATTGTCCCAATTAGTTGGTGATTAGACCATCACCATTACACATCAAACAACAGACTATAAGACCCTCCTAACTATCACGAACTTATACATGTTTGAAACAAGGGGTCTGTGTACAACTGGTGCATATTTGAGATAAATAATCTGTGTACAACTGATGCATATTTGAAATAAAGAATCTGTGTACAACTGATGCATATTTGGAATAAGGAATCTGTGTACAACTGGTCTGCATAAGTTCAAATAAAGAATCACAGTGCATCTGATAAAAAAAATATAAATAAAATAAAGAATCAAATAAGAAAGAAAGAAACAAGCGGCCTTTATTCTCCGGTCCTACAAGTCTAACACACCCCCCCCCCCCCCCTTTTTCCCCGCGAGACCCATGTAATGGGAAAATGCATTCGATTTACTTCTATAGTGCTGTCAGTCGATCTGCTCAGTCTCTTCTCGCATTGTCGTGCCAGTAGCTACGGTAATGGTAAACAGACAACATACACTAACTTATCATCAGATTGGCTTGCGTTGTGTTCGTCACCTTCCAACCTATTGCAAAAAAAAAAAAAAAATCTTTACGGCATTTTAACATTCATCAAATTACTGGGGTCTGCCGGGGTGTGTGTGTGTGTGTGTGGGTGGGGGTTGTAGGACGGGAGGCCGCTTGTCCATTGCAGTCACCGCGAGGTGTTCGAGTCTGCAATCTTATAACTTCTACAGAAACAACTTTTCACCCAGCTGGAATTCAAAACCGTGTTCTTTTATTTTATTGAATGGAGAAACAACAAAGCAAGGGAAGCTATTCTTATATAACTTCTGTGAATATGATGAGAGTGATCTTCAAATGGCCGAAGAAATGAAAGAGGTGGATCAACAACCCACAACACTTACCACGGATATCGACACGGCCACTGCTGATTTATTGGAAACGAATGATATTCCAGGCAACAGTGATAGCACATTGCTCGTTGTTAGTGATTCCTATGAAGATTTAACCTATGCAGATATCAATGACACATTAACACACAACAATCATAGAGGGACAATCAATGCTCTGGTGAAAAAGAAAGCCAAAAGGACCAACAGTAATGCACTTCCCGATGAGGGTACAGATGACGATGTGACCAGCTCCAATAATGTAGACAACGATTCTTCCGAAGTGTCTATTGATGATTCACAAGATGATTGTTTGGAGGTAATGGAAATTGCTTACAATCGAATATGAACGTTTGCTATTTTAAAATATGAGTAGTTTCTAGGTTTACTCAGTCCCACTGACACTTGACACGGAGTTAACCGTAACGTTACAGTCCGTTACTCTTTCTTTATTATATTTACTACTTATACTATACTATAGTGAGTTAGTTGACTGAGTTGAATCGAGAACATCACTACACAAACAAACAATTTACAATCCTATCATTGTACTATGATTACTATCGTAGCAAGTGAAGCTTAAGACTTAGGACTTTTTTTTTACTTTATTAGTAAACTTAATTAATTTGCTTTAAGTCAAATAGTTTATTTATTTTGGGACATCTATGACAAGCTGCACCATCAAAGCAAGAAACAGTGGAATGGCGACCCATGGTAGCCAACCTTCATTGCAGAGACGGCACTCGATGATGATGATGAGTTTATTTAGAATCAAGTTGAGTCTTTCTTTGGACCGTAGTATAAGTCAATAGTAAATTATAAATTATTATACTACTGAATTGATCCAGGGACTAATGTGGATGGGTAGTTATTGGAACCTGGCACAATTTTTGTGTGCAGAGGGTTGCCCTGACTATTTCATTTTGATGCAGGCACGATTTTAATCAAATTTTCTTATTCCTACATCCTGGTAAGTTAGGCTATAAGTCCTATAATAGTCACCGGAAACAATAATTAGGAAGGTATAACGGGGAGGTGAAATGTTTGCCAGGGCAAACTGTTGAATTTCAAGAATTTGTATTTTGAGTTTGTAAATTGTATAAACATATCGTTATATAGGGTTAATGACAAATAAGAAATCCAGCTTTGCAGAAAAAGTATATGACCCTTTTTATCTTGTCAGACGGTTTAGTGAAGGCTGTTGTGTATTTTTTTTTTAGAATGAACAATAAATAAGTCAGGCCCACTGATCCAAAGGGTCTATGAGGGCTGTTTGTCTGTGAGGAAAGCTAGGTGGCCTGGAGTAATATTGATCATATCACACTTGCAACTGTGTCATTGATCATTTTAAAATATTGGTACTAACACCACATTCCCCATAATGCCACAAAGTGATCAGGTACCCGTTTATTTTTTTATTTCTCATAAATCTAATGTTGGAGTGCCATATTGTTAATCTCATGTAGTGTAATTCTTGTTGAATCTTTTCTGTTCCAAGACAAACCTGGCAGATCTTTCATTACAAGAGATCGATGATGTGTCTGTGGCCCATCTCATGCCAACTACAGCAGATTCTGATTATGTTAACTCCCTGGAGTGGAAGCAACAGCGCAAACATATTTTCATTCTTAGTGATTCTGGGAAACCTATATACAGCAGGTACTGTTATAACTACATCTGTGGCTAGAGACATCCAGGTACTGGTATCACAGTCTCATACATGATTATAGATATCAACATATTGTTGTCAGTCACACTTGTGACTGGAGTCATTGAGGTTTTATGATTCATTACATAAATGACTATTATTCATGTGTTATCAGTCACATTTGTGACTGGAGTCATTGAGGTTTTATGATTCATTACATAAATGACTATTATTCATGTGTTATCAGTCACATTTGTGACTGGAGTCATTGAGGTTTTATGATTCATTACATAAATGACTATTACTCATGTGTTATCAGTCACATATGTGGCTACAGTCACTCAGGTAATGTTATCAGTCACATATGTGACTAGAGTCACTCAGGTAATGTTATCAGTCACATATGTGACTAGAGTCACTCAGGTAATGTTACCAGTCACATATGTGGCTACAGTCACTCAGGTAATGTTACCAGTCACATATGTGGCTACAGTCACTCAGGTAATGTTACCAGTCACATATGTGACTAAGTCACTCAGGTAATGTTACCAGTCACATATGTGACTAGAGTCACTCAGGTAATGTTACCAGTCACATATGTGACTAGAGTCACTCAGGTAATGTTATCAGTCACATATGTGACTAGAGTCACTCAGGTAATGTTATCAGTCACATATGTGACTAGAATCACTCAGGTAATGTTATCAGTCACATATGTGACTAGAATCACTCAGGTAATGTTATCAGTCACATTTGTGGCTAGAGTCACTCAGGTAATGTTATCAGTCACATTTGTGGCTAGAGTCACTCAGGTAATGTTATCAGTCACATATGTGACTAGAATCACTCAGGTAATGTTATCAGTCACATTTGTGGCTAGAGTCACTCAGGTAATGTTATCAGTCACATATGTGACTAGAATCACTCAGGTAATGTTACCAGTCACATTTGTGACTAGAGTCACTCAGGTAATGTTATCAGTCACATTTGTGACTAGAGTCACTCAGGTAATGTTATCAGTCACATATGTGACTAGAATCACTCAGGTAATGTTATCAGTCACATTTGTGGCTAGAGTCGCACAAGTACAGTTAAGCATTTTTGTGATTAATCAGTTTCAAATTGCCATCAAAATGTCATAAAGCTGTTTCTTATCAATTCCTTGCAATGTTTTTGTTTCTATATATTTCACTCCAGCATGTGCTCACTTCATTTATATTTTCTGTATTTAACCCTAGCTTGGTTATTGGTTATTGGTTATGGAAGGCCTCGGCATCACAGCAAACGAATCAAAATCCATAATTGCTCAACCGCCCGTGCCAGTGGAATCATCCGAACCACCAACTCATCTCCCAAACAAAGAAAGGCAACTGCAGTTCCCATCGTAGCAGTCTCAGCACACGCCAAAAGACATAAGGCGAAACCGCGCAGAAAGTGAACACAGCCAACTGTTCCCTGTCATACGACATCATCATTCATCGCAAACAAGCGGGATATCGAAGCAGGATCAAAACGGATGAGACACACAGCTCACGGTGTGCACAGAGCACTTAACTCAGTAGCTCCTGCAACAAGCCGGACTTGGAATATGAGGAAACTGCAAGAAGGAACACTTTTCAGACATAGCCTTCAATGGTTCCTGCCACCTATCCACCATATACCATGGGAGTTCACGTCCTCCCGAAAATGATGATCGTCGTAGCACTTGATGATGTTAGGCCATCATTGATGACTCCAATTCCAAACATATAGACACACAGTGGTGGTAATTTGTCATTTCCAATCCAACAGAAGCCACATGACCTGTAGTTAGTAAAACCACAAAGAGAATATGATTTTGTGACCTTCACTGATTCACTCTTAGATGTGAATGTGTAGTTTACACAAGAGGAGTTGTCAACTACAGTGATTCCAGTTAAGGCAATTCTGGGATAGCAAGGCAAGTCTCCTTTATAGCAGCAGAACTTGATGTTCTCCGCTCCCTTCTTGTAGCTGCTGCCACACGATTCTGATGTCTCATTAACTTGGGCATCATTCAAGAACAATGTCAGATTAACATTCCATAGATATGGCTCTGCTGATGAAGTGCTTGGTGCAACAGTTGTATCAATCATACTGGAGGCTCCTGGTCTGTGGTCATTAATATCACAGACGGCAGCACATGGTGTTGTTATATTCAGTATTTCTTTCTGGGGTGTAAATATGTGGCACACACATGGAGAGTGGTTTGTGGTCACAGTAATCCCATTAAAGGCAATTCTAGGGTAGCATGGCATAGCTGTTTCAGAACAGCACAATCCTGTGATGTTTTCTGTGTTCGCTATAAAGCTGCTGCTGCTACACAATCCTGACCAATTATAGGTGTGGACATTATTCACTTGCAATGACAAAACTGCTTTGTTTACATCATAAACCTCTGGAAGCGAATCATTTATGGGACTGATAGTACAATTTATTCTTCCATCGGGGATATCTGCATTGAGTCCCCAGAAAAAGGTCTTTGGTTAAAAAGCACATATGCGTTTGAGTTAAACACACAATGAGCCCACTTCATAAATTCAAAATGATTCTTGCCAATGCCATCCGTTTGCACAAGTTAGGTCCTTAGCTACCAACGTCAAAAATGTCTGAAACGAAGCCATCCAATTAACGACTTTATCTACAGCGAAGGTTAACGAACTGTGAACAAACATTTATGTTCAAACCCTTGAAAACATTTTCAAAAATCTGCCAACTCGCAGCAATAACATGTATCATGTTGTTCAATGTAAACATTGCTTGGTCCATAGCTCGAATATAAATAAGCTGCCATTTTGGTGCGTCCCATTATTATTGGTTAGTGGAGATACAATGAAGATGATGGCGCTGGATATGACACACTGCGGAAGCCAACTGAGAATATTACACAACAAACCCCCTTTTTTTTTATCCCCAGAGGAAATGACAAAAAGGAAGACCTAAATATTCTTGGAGAAGACAGGTGGAAGCAGAGATGACGATGATGGAGAAGACATGGAATGGTCTTAAAAGTATGGCAAGAAACAGAATGGCTTGGAAAATGTTTGTTGAAGACCCTATGCTCCACAGGGAACTGAAAGTGTTTGTTGAAGACATATGCTCCACAGGGAGCTGAAAGTGTTTGTTGAAGACCTATGCTCCACAGGGAACTGAAAGTGTTTGTTGAAGACATGTGCTCCACAGGGAGCTGAAAGTGTTTGTTGAAGACATATGTTCCACAGGGAGCTAAAAGTGTTTGTTTGAAGACCTATGTTCCACAGGGAACTGAAAGTGTTTGTTGAAGACCTATGCTCCACAGGGAACTGAAAGTGTTTGTTGAAGACCTATGCTCCACAGGGAGCTAAAAGTGCTTGTTGAAGACCTATGCTCCATGTGGAGCTGAAAGTGTTTGTTGAAGACCTATGCTCCACAGGGACACAGGGAGCTGAAAGTGTTTGTTGAAGACCTATGCTCCATGTGGAGCTGAAAGTGTTTGTTGAAGACATATGCTGCATGTGGAGCTGAAAGTGTTTGTTGAAGACCTATACTCCACAGGGAACTGAAAGTGTTTGTTGAAGACCTATGCTCCACAGGGAGCTGAAAGTGTTTGTTGAAGACCTATGCTCCACAGGGAACTGAAAGTGTTTGTTGAAGACATGTGCTCCACAGGGAGCTAAAAGTGTTTGTTTGAAGACCTATGTTCCACAGGGAACTGAAAGTGTTTGTTGAAGACCTATGCTCCACAGGGAACTGAAAGTGTTTGTTGAAGACCTATGCTCCACAGGGAGCTAAAAGTGCTTGTTGAAGACCTATGCTCCATGTGGAGCTGAAAGTGTTTGTTGAAGACCTATGCTCCACAGGGACACAGGGAGCTGAAAGTGTTTGTTGAAGACCTATGCTCCATGTGGAGCTGAAAGTGTTTGTTGAAGACATATGCTGCATGTGGAGCTGAAAGTGTTTGTTGAAGACCTATACTCCACAGGGAACTGAAAGTGTTTGTTGAAGACCTATGCTCCACAGGGAACTGAAAGCGTTTGTTGAAGACATATGCTCCACAGGGAACTGAAAGTGTTTGTTGAAGACCTATGCTCCACAGGGAACTGAAAGTGTTTGTTGAAGACATATGCTCCACAGGGAACTGAAAGTGTTTGTTGAAGACCTATGCTCCACAGGGAGCTGATAGTGTTTGTTGAAGACCTATGCTCCACAGGGAGTTGAAAGTGTTTGTTGAAGACCTATGCTCCACAGGGAACTGAAAGTGTTTGTTGGAGCTGAAAAGAAGAAGATGATGATTGGCTAGTAAAAATTCTTCTTCTTCTATCTTCTTCTATCCTTCCTCTGCTGCCCTTTATCGTCGAGGAGAGAAACAATCTGCGATTCTTTGCTCTTCTGTTGGCCTCTTCTGATGTTATTCCTCCTAGTGACTCTAGTATTCCCTTTATCCATCTCTTTCTCGGTCTTCCTCTTAATCTGGCGTTTTCGTAGCGTTTATTTAAGGCTCTTTGAGTCATTGTTAGTTCTTTATGTCTTGTTATGTGGCCGAACCAATTTATCTGTTGTTTCTTTATGTATTCGATGGCTGGTTCAATTTCGAGTTTCTTCCTCAGGTCAGTGTTTCTTACTCTGTCCCTTAAGCTGTTTCCTGTCATTCTTCTGACACATTTCATTTCGGTGGTCGTTATCTTCTTATTGTTCTAGAGTCCAGCGTCCGATTTTGGCACTGATAGCACAGAGTTGGTAGAAAAATTGATTTGTATATTGCCCTTTTTGCTTCCGTAGTTATTGCTTTGTTTTTCAATAGTGTTGATACTTGGCCTATAACTTGGCATGCTTTGTTACACCTTATATCTATCTCTGTCTCTTGGTTATTGTCTTGTGTTAACATGTTACCCAGATATTTAAAATTGTCTACTTGCTTCAAAGTTCTTTGTCTCTGATACCGCAAATATTTATGGTTGCAATTTTATTTACGTTGTGTTTGTATGATCGCGATTGTTTTTCCATTATTTTGGCTCTGAGCACTGTTGTGTGTGTGTTACATTGTCCTCTGCCGCTGTGCTAGTTCTGTCGCAGAGTAAGGGCTGTTGTTTATATTACCAATGCGTGCCCGCTTCATGGCCATTTAAAAATTCAAATTCTTTCAAATCTACATTTTGCTGTGCATTGCTGATTTTTCCCCACATGTACCTTCCTAAATGTTCAGGCTAGTCACCCAGGATGCGTCATTGTGACCAGACGTGTTATATTTTTTTAAAAATACAGTCAGAGGTGTCATATATAAGTAGTCATCGATCTTCTGTTCTCTTTCTCACTGGTACCTAAAAGGTGTCGTGGTTTATATCATTTGTCGTTCTTGAGCTGCTCCAATTGTCTAAATTAGTGATTTTCCTTTGTTGTTACATGTCTCTGTCACTGCATCTCTCCATCTTCTTCTTTTCTCTTTCTCACTGATACCTAAAAGGTGTCGTGGTTTATATCATTTGTCGTTCTTGAGCTGCTCGAACTGTCTGAATTAGTGACTTTCCTTTGTTGTTACATGTCTCTATCACTGCATCTATCCATCTTCTTCTTTTCTCTTTTCACTGATACCTAAAAGGTGTCGTGGTTATATCATTTGTCGTTCTTGAGCTGCTCGAACTGTCTGAATTAGTGATTTTCCTTTGTTGTTACATGTCTCTGTCACTGCATCTATCCATCTTCTTCTGGGTCTTCCTCTTGGTCTTTTTCCATGCATTCTCGAGAAGAACGCCCTTGATGGTGATTGGCAAGGGTTCATTCTGACCAGGCGGCCAAACCATTTCAGTTGTTGTTCTATATATTCTTGGCAGGGTTTTGTTTCTACCATTTTTCTTATGGTTTCATTTGGTATTCTATCTCTTCTTGTGTTGTTTGTTACTTTTCTCAAGCATCGCGTCTCACATAGTAATCGATAACAATTTCTATTATACAATTTTTGGCATCAGATGGCTCTGTCACTTCACATTTGTTCTGGCTATACTCCTTGTTTCAATTATTTTTGTAAACTGTAGTTCTTCAAGAGTGTTACATCTCCAAAGATTTGAATAAAAAACAATGTAATAACTGTATTTGTGTCCAAGTTATACAGGGTTTTCATAGTAACAATGTGATTTAAAATGAGGTATTATATTCTCCTAAATAGAATCAAGGATTCAATAGATACAGTAATGCGTGAAGAACAGGCTGGGTTTAGAAAAGGGAGAAGCTGCAGTGACCACATTTTTACTCTACGACTTATATTGGAGGAACACATTGAAAAGCAAAAACCTTTTGTACAACTTCATCGACTTCAAAAAAGCATTTGACAGTATTCATCGAGATTCTTTGTGGAAAATTCTGAAGCAATATGGCTTACCATCAAAAATCATAAATATTATCAAAGACATGTATGATGGTTACACATGTGCAGTTCGAACAGGGGAAGGACTGAGCGAATGTTTCCCAATAGAAACTGGGGTTAAACAAGGATGTATTTTATCACCCTTATTATTTGGAGTTGTTATGGACTTCATAATGAAGAAATGCTGCACTGGTAATAAAGGCATCGAATGGATACAAGGAGACCATTTGGAGGACCTCGACTTTGCTGATGACATAGTTCTCATCAGCAGTCAGATAAAAACGATGCAGGAAAACACAAATGAACTATCATCAATAGCCAGCAAAATTAGGCTCGAGATCAATCATGAAAAGAATAAAGTCATGAAAAGCTTAATTCCAACAGACGACAAAATATACATGGAAAACAAACCAGTGGAAGAGATTGATCACTTTATCTATCTTGGAAGTCACATTGATCGAGAAGGTGATACAAGCAAAGAAATTAGAATCATAATAGCTAAAGCAGCAATGTCTTTCACAAGCCTTGAAAAGTTGTGGAAATCAAAACTCATCAGCACAAATACAAAACTTAGACTATTCAAATCTAATGCACTATCAACCCTTACGTATGCGTGTGAAAGCTGGAAAACAACAAGAGATATAGAAACAAAGTTGAACGCATTCGAAAATAAATGTCTAAGGGAAATATTTGGTATAGCGTGGAACGAATTCAAAACAAATGAAGAAATTAGAGAAATCGCCAATCAACCACTAATATCTTCAGTAATAAAGAAAAGACGATGGTAATATGTTGGACATGTGATGAGAAGAGATAATAACTGAATAGCAAAGCAAGCCCTCATGTGGGAAACAACTGGTAAGAGGAAGACCCAGAAAGACACTGAGAAGAACATTGATGAGAGAGGCAAGAGCAGCAGGAATCGGCTCCCTCAGTGAGATAGAGCTGTTTGCACAGAACAGAGACAAATGACGAGATTTGATAAAATATCTTTAAAAGAATTGAAAACTGCTAGAACAAAAATTTAGATAAGAGAGGTAGTATCTTGGTCTACGCCCTATGGGCCGGCTACGACTCAAAGGGTCAATAGATAAATAGATTATAATCTAGGGTTGATTTCCTGCTGTTCCAATTTGTGGCACCACACACACAAGTTCAAACAACTTACTGACTTTCATGTTACTGATGCTTTAGTGATGCATCACAGAAATAAACAGCAGAATAGCTGGGGCCAAAATAGCATTTCAGAAAGTGACAAATGTTTTATGCAACAAGTCTATGTCAATAGAAGTGAGAGAGAGAGAGTTCACTGGTGCAATATAGAGTCAATTCTTTATCTATGGAAGCGAATCATGGACAGTAGACAAACAAATGAAAAGACAGTTAGCGGCCACAGAGATGGGATTACTCAGAAGAATGTTGAAAGCTCCCTGGATAGCTAAAAAAGACCAAAGAGGGCATTCTCAAAGAGGTCAAGTAAAAAAATGAGCTCCTAAAAAACATAAGAAAAAAAATATCAACATTTTTCAGGCACATCTTGAGAAGAGGAAAGTTGGAATACTTGGTTACAACTGGCAAAATACAGGGAAAAGAGATATCACAGACGATAAAGAGAGAAAATACTGGATAGCTTAGTGTCATGGCATGGAAAACAGTCAACAATAGAACTGATCGATGCATTGTGGATAGAAGATTGTGGAGGGACATGATCGCCTACACCAACCGGTATGGCACATGATGATGTTTTAATGAATTCTCATGAAAGTGACAAATTCAGGAATGAAGTAACTTGACTCTATCTGTTATGAAATATTCCATTTCTCACTATGAATGTTATTCATATTTTTCTTGTGCTTTAATGTCTCTTGATCATGCACAAACTTAACACTTTGTCCTGTTCCATATTGAAGGGGTAGGACTAACATGACACAAGAGGTGGTAGGTCCATGGTTGGTATTCATACATTCCTGTTTGTCCTGTTCTATTCACCTAAACCTGCACTGTGGCTGACACACTTCATCTTCAGCTTTTGACTTAAGAGTTTTCCTTCTCACATTGTGGATGTTTGTCAGGACTGTTGGCCCCAGCCTCCCATTGGGGTCTAGGTGTCCCATAGCCTTTCGTTCTCCCAATGGTAACTGCTAGGCAACAGTGGTTTGTTTTCCCCATGGATATAGCTTTGATACAGACATTGCATGGTTTCTCCATCATGGGACATTTGGAACATTTTCTAATGGTGTAACAGTTACACCCTATACCCACACAATTTATCCAAATTCAAGCTGTATCTTTGGAAGCCGCAATAGTTCAGTGGTTAGTGAATTGGACTACTAAGGACAAGAGGTCTGGTTTGATCCTGATCGATGGCTTCCGAGATCACCCAGCCTTAAATGGGTACCAGATTTTTTCGGGTAAAGTAAAGCAGCATGGGTGTAATGCTGACCACATTACCCCAAAAATAATGTGCCGAAGGTCTATAAAAATTATGGTCACTAACGCCATATTCCCTATACGCCACTTGGCGTGACGGGTTCTGTACTTTTTTTTTAAAGCTGTATTTTAACCTAATCAATTTAATAAGTAATAGAAAAGCCACACACATGTTATATTTATGGAATAAGCAATAGAAAGTGACGAGTTAAATATGAGTGACAAACATCAATATTTGATGTGTCAATTTGGCTTTCTTCTCGTAGGCATGGCAGTGAGGACAAACTGGTGACTATAATGGGAGTTATGCAAGCATTAGTGTCCTTTGTCCAGGACAGTGATAAGGACAACTTGAGGTCTATAACAGCAGGTGATCACAAGTTTGTCTTCATGAGCAGGGACCACCTGACATTTGTGGGCATCACCAGGGGCAGAGAATCCACTCAACAAATTTTGTTGCAGCTCACCTACATGTACAATCAAGTAGGTTTCTCTCCCTTGTACTGCTTGCTCAATATAAATGAGTTGTTTACTGTCTGTTTACTGTTGTCCACTTTGTATGGTATCAAATAAACAAAATTGTATCTGGCAGCTAGAACTAGTAGAGAGACATGACGTTTCAGCAAAAGCCTTCATCAGCAAAAACATCATTGTTTTGGTCTCGTCTCTCTACTAATTTAGCTGCTAGATATAGTTATGTTTATTTTACATGTTCTCTGCAGCTCTACTTGTGACCCAGCAAAGTATTTCACACTAAATAAGCAAGGTTCCAACAGGGACAAGCTAGATAATGATGATTTTTTAAAGAAAATTTGTGAAGTTGTCAATTTTTAATCAATTTTTGCGTGTCTCCAAAAATAGGTTATCAGCGTTTTGACACATTCAACACTTACACGAATCTTCAAGCAGCACAGGAATTATGACCTCCGTCGTCCGCTGAGTGGAGCCGAAAAGTTCTTTGATAACTTGCTTAACTTGATGGACATTGAACCAGGTCTGTTGCTCACTTCAGTGAGGTGTCTTCCACTAGACAGTTCTGTCAGAGAAATAATTTCACAGACAATTGTACAGCATGCAAAAGTTAAAGTAAGTGTGTCCATCCTGGTGTTTGTTAATTGGGGGATTTAGGTGACTGACTTTTAGGGCACTTCATCTCAAGTAATTGTTTGAACACTTTATCTCAAGTAATTGTTTGAACACTTTATCTCAAGTAATTGTTTGAACACTTCATTTCAAGTAATTGTTTGGACACTTTATCTCAAGTAATTGTTTGGACATTTTATCTCAAGTAATTGTTTGGACACTTTATCTCAAGTAATTGTTTAGACACTTTATCTCAAGTAATTGTTTGGACACTTTATCTCAAGTAATTGTTTGGACACTTTATCTCAAGTAATTGTTTGAACACTTTATCTCAAGTAATTGTTTGAACACTTTATCTCAAGTAATTGTTTGAACACTTTATCTCAAGTAATTGTTTGAACACTTTATCTCAAGTAATTGTTTGAACACTTTATCTCAAGTAATTGTTTGGACACTTTATCTCAAGTAATTGTTTGAACACTTCATTTCAAGTAATTGTTTGGACACTTCATTTCAAGTAATTGTTTGGACACTTTATCTCAAGTAATTGTTTGGACATTTTATCTCAAGTAATTGTTTGGACACTTTATCTCAAGTAATTGTTTGGACACTTTATCTCAAGTAATTGTTTGGACACTTTATCTCAAGTAATTGTTTGGACACTTTATCTCAAGTAATTGTTTGGACATTTTATCTCAAGTAATTGTTTGGACACTTTATCTCAAGTAATTGTTTGAACACTTTATCTCAAGTAATTGTTTGAACACTTTATCTAAAGTAATTGTTTGGACATTTTATCTCAAGTAATTGTTTGGACACTTTATCTCAAGTAATTGTTTGGACATTTTATCTCAAGTAATTGTTTGAACACTTTATCTCAAGTAATTGTTTGGACATTTTATCTCAAGTAATTGTTTGGACATTTTATCTCAAGTAATTGTTTGGACACTTATTCTCAAGTAATTGTTAGGGCATGTATACTCAAGTAATTTTTGGGACACTGTTCTTTAGTAATTGTTAGGGTACTATTCTTTAGTAATTTTTGGGGCACTGTTCTTTAGTAATTGTTAGGGCACTATTCTTAAGTAATTGTTAGGGCATGTATACTCAAGTAATTTTTGGGGCACTATTCTTTAGTAATTGTTAGGGCACTATTCTTAAGTAATTGTTAGGGCATGTATACGCAAGTAATTTTTGGGACACTATTCTTTAGTAATTGTTAGGGTACTATTCTTTACTAATTGTTAGGGCATGTATACTCAAGTAATTTTTGGGGCACTGTTCTTTAGTAATTGTTAGGGCACTATTCTTAAGTAATTGTTAGGGCATGTATACGCAAGTAATTTTTGGGGCACTGTTCTTTAGTAATTGTTAGGGCACTATTCTTAAGTAATTGTTAGGGCATGTATACTCAAGTAATTTTTGGGGCACTGTTCTTTAGTAATTGTTAGGACACTATTCTTAAGTAATTGTTAGGGCATGTATACGCAAGTAATTTTTGGGACACTATTCTTTAGTAATTGTTAGGGTACTATTCTTTACTAATTGTTAGGGCATGTATACTCAAGTAATTTTTGGGGCACTGTTCTTTAGTAATTGTTAGGGCACTATTCTTAAGTAATTGTTAGGGCATGTATACGCAAGTAATTTTTGGGGCACTGTTCTTTAGTAATTGTTAGGGCACTATTCTTAAGTAATTGTTAGGGCATGTATACTCAAGTAATTTTTGGGGCACTGTTCTTTAGTAATTGTTAGGACACTATTCTTAAGTAATTGTTAGGGCATGTATACGCAAGTAATTTTTGGGACACTATTCTTTAGTAATTGTTCGGGCACTATTCTTAAGTAATTGTTAGGGCATGTATACGCAAGTAATTTTTGGGACACTATTCTTTAGTAATTGTTCGGACACTATTCTTAAGTAATTGTTCGGGCACTATTCTTAAGTAATTGTTAGGGCATTATTCTTTAGTAATTGTTAGGGCACTATTCTTAAGTATTCCAGCACTGCTAAAGGTCACAAAGGGTTTTTAGTGTTTTTCGCAATCCAACTCTATTCTTGGTGAGATGTTTGATCTTTTCTAATGAGTCTGTGCCTGCTAACTTTGCTTCTCTTATAAGTGTTCTTTTCAGTGTCTCTCTAGGTCATCCTCTTTTTCTGTATCCTTTTGTTTCCCATAGAAGAGCCTGTTTTGAAATTCTCTTGCTGTCTCTTCTCAACACATGTCTGACATATGTCCATCTTCTCTTCCTAATTGTAGATGAGATCTTTGGTTGCATGGCCATTTCTCCTATCTCAATATTAGTTTGAATTCATTCCTTTGTATGCAGAGTATCTTCTTAGGCATTAGCCTTCAGGAGTGTTTAGTTTTCTCTCAGTCTCTTTTATTGTTTTCCAGCTTCCACATAAATTATTTCATAGACAAATTAATTGTAGACACAAATATTAATCATTATTGTTGTGTTAGGCACTATTTGATTTATGGACAAGTTATTTTATAAACACATTTTTTTTGTAGACACAAATATTAATCATTATTGTTGTGTTAGGCACTATTTGATTTATGGACAAGTTATTTTATAAACACTTTATTTTTGTAGACACAAATATTAATCATTATTGTTGTGTTAGGCACTATTTGATTTATGGACACGTTATTTTATAAACACATTATTTTTGTAGACACAAATATTAATCATTATTGTTGTGTTAGGCACTATTTGATTTATGGACAAGTTATTTTATAAACACATTTTTTTTGTAGACACAAATATTAATCATTATTGTTAGTTTTGATTCTGTAAAAAGAATAATGTGAGCCGAACAGTTTTCTGCTATCTATCATAGATCATCAAAGTCTTATTGATAAGCATAATAGATAATGACTACTTTAGTTTAGTCTAGTCCACAGATCATCTCCACTGCACACGGGACAGCCCCATAGTGATCTGATCCCCTCCTCAATACCTCTCCTGGTATGCAACAAGAAGACTGGACATAGAATCTCACAACCCAAATACCTGTGGAGGGTAAAATAAAGAAACATTGAAAGATTTGATTAGACAAATTCCCACTGCCTGTAGCACAATTCAAACCCAGGACATTACTGCCCACAGTCCAGCTCTTACCTCCCACTGCCTGTAGCACAATTCAAACCCAGGACATTACTGCCCACAGTCCAGCTCTTACCTCCCACTGCCTGTAGCACAATTCAAACCCAGGACATTACTGCCCACAGTCCAGCTCTTACCTCCCACTGCCTGTAGCACAATTCAAACCCAGGACATTACTGCCCACAGTCCAGCTCTTACCTCCCACTGCCTGTAGCACAATTCAAAGCCAGGACATTACTGCCCACAGTCCAGCTCTTACCTCCTACTGCCTGTAGCACAATTCAAACCCAGGACATTACTGCCCACAGTCCAGCTCTTACCTCCCACTATAAGTGTTTCTCAACCAGGACCATACTCACAGGTAACAATTGTGTAACTGGAGTGGGAGTGCACAGGAATAGGGAGCCATACCTGGTGCAGATGTTTCCAGAAAACAACTCCCAAGTATCACTCTCTTTCTCTCAGTGAATTGTTGTATTAGCAGTGCTTGTCAGACAAAAGCAAGTATCACTCTCTTTCTCTCAGTGAATTGTTGTACAGTCGAACCTGGTCTTAGGACCACCTGTTTAAAGCGTTTCCCTGGTTATAGGACCGGGTCTACAATTTCCCCGAGTTTTTTTACTATATGCTAACACTGATTACGGCGCTCACCGTATGACGCGACCAGAGACCAGGCTAATTAACCGCCGCCAATGTTATTTATCCCGTTTACGACACGCGGGTAATAGACCGAGATAACGATACACTGACCAGCCAGTCCTCCTCCGTCTCGCTGGGAGCCATAAACGATCGACACAGGTGTCTACAGGTGTCGAAGTTTTCCCGTATTTAGTGAGTCCCAGATTACAGTGGGACGTGTTACGTTTATCAGTCAATACTGGTGTGAGAAACACGGCAGACGCAGATCTATGATTCGTGAAGTGACATCACTTCGCGGTTCCGTCTAGACCAGAGTAGACCATTGCGTGGCCCGTATAAATTACAGGAATTAACTAAAGAATTAGTCATTGCCCGCTTAGAGTGTATTCACGTACATGTACAGTATCTCAGTGAATTATTTTTGTGGATTTTAAAAGTGTTACACACAATATAGGAAATGGCCAGTGTCAAAAGTGTAAAACCAAAAGCATTAACGCTGGAAGAACGAATATCAGTGATTCGACAAAATATTTTTGTGTGTTTAACTATCGTGTTTTATGAAAAGTGTCCAACCAGTGGCTATTGTAGACCGACATGTGCACTATGTTCTACTCATGGATTACGCTGATTTGCAGGTTAGTTTTCATAGTGCTTAGGATAAAATTTTTTTTATCGCTCTATTTATTATGTGAAACCTGTGAGGCAGGACCACCTGTCCTATGGGACCAGTTTTTGAAAGTCCCGTGAATGGTCGCCTTAGACAGGTTCGACTGTATTAGCAGTGCTTGTCAGAGAAGAGCACATCAGAAATATTTTGCAATCGATACCCAGCCAAATATGATATCACCTTGACCTAATGGAGAGAGGTGATCTTCGATTATCCCTCATAGCATTTGAACTAGATATTTAAAAAGCTTGTTTCTGTTCATCAAGGGTGATATGTTTCAGCGTACTGTACGTCATGCTGATTTCTGTCACGTACATTTAGCCACAGAGTACGTCACTCTCAATTTGATTTATGTAAACCATCATCAAATTGTATTCCTTGTACATGTTTTATAGCATCTTTTTATTGGTGAAATCGGATTGCTTGTTCAATTATTTCAAGTTTCATATACAACTGTTATGTGTTAGATACATATAGATTGATATTTAAAACCATGAACAATTTGGTCTCTGAAATTTCTTCTGTTGTATAAGCTGTCATTGTAAAAAAGTATTGTTATGGAAACAGCCATAAGTTTTGGAAGCAGTGATCTCTGCAATATGTGCCATTTTGGCACGCAAGATTTCTGTTTTTTGAGATTGTGGTTTTGCCCTATGTGCCGTCTTCGGCTCGAAAGGACGATAGATAGATAGATTGATGAAAACCTTCCATACTGAAAGAGTTAATCTACCCGGAATTATTTCTTTAGTACAACTATTGATAAATGTTATGTAGAGCCAGTCTTAACATATGGATGTTAATCATGGACAATAGGACAATAGACATGAAAATCACTGGAGTCTGTAGAAATGTGTTTTTACAGAAGAATGTTGAGAATACCATGGACAGCTAAGAAGAATAATAAAAACATTCTGAAAGAGGCCAAAGCAAAAAGAGAGCTAATTTCCAATATTAGGAAGAAACAATCATCATTTTTTGTCCATGTAATGAGAAGAGAACAACTGGAATATATTGTAACAACTGGACAAATTGAGGGACGAAGAGATAGAGGGAAACAAAAAGAAAAGATACCATAAAGCTTAAAAGAATGGCTTGGCAGAAGGTCAACAAGGAGATGATAAATTGCTGTCAAGATCAAAAGTTGTGGAGAGACTTGATCACCTACGCCAGCAGGCATGGTACTTGATGATGATGATTGCTTATTGGTTATTATTGGTTATTGGTTATGGAAGGCCTCGGTATCACTGCAAACGAATTAAAATCCATAATTGCTCAACCGCCCGTGCCAGTGGAATCATCCGAATTACTAACTCATCGCCCAAACAAAGAAAGGTAACTGTAGTCCCCATCGTAGCAGTCTCAGCACACGCCAAAAGACATAAGGCGAAACCGCGCAGAAAGCGAACACAGCCAACTGTTCCCTGTCATACGATATATCATCATTCATCGTAAACAATTGGAATATCGAAACATGATCAAAACAGATGAGACACACAGCTCACGATGTGCACAGAGCACTTATTTCTTTAATCAGCAGTTGACCTATTTCTTTAATATAATATTCCCTATTGTTTAACCTTTAATTATGATCCCTATCTGTGGCTGGCGTATTTATGATACTGGCCACCTGTACTTCCAAGAAAAGTCTATGGTACCCATTTTTAGAGGCTGGGTAAACTTCAGAGCTTTGTTGGTTAGAAAAAAATCTGCCACTTCTTGGGATTGCATCCAGAATAAAGCTAGTTATTGTCTTGATCTTGATTGTGCCACTTCTTGGGATTGCATCCAGAATAAAACTAGTTATTGTCTTGATCTTGATTGTGCCACTTCTTGGGATTGCATCCAGAATAAAGCTAGTTATTGTCTTGATCTTGATTGTGCCACTTCTTGGGATTGCATCCAGAATAAAGCTAGTTATTGTCTTGATCTTGATTGTGCCACTTCTTGGGATTGCATCCAGAATAAAGCTAGTTATTGTCTTGATCTTGATTGTGCCACTTCTTGGGATTGCATCCAGAATAAAGCTAGTTATTGTCTTGATCTTGATTGTGCCACTTCTTGGGATTGCATCCAGAATAAAGCTAGTTATTGTCTTGATCTTGATTGTGCCACTTCTTGGGATTGCATCCAGAATAAAGCTAGTTATTGTCTTGATCTTGATTGTGCCACTTCTTGGGATTGCATCCAGAATAAAGCTAGTTATTGTCTTGATCTTGATTGTGCCACTTCTTGGGATTGCATCCAGAATAAAGCTAGTTATTGTCTTGATCTTGATATAATAACTTATTGATATCTGCTATTGCTTTCAGGACCTAGTGTTTGCCTTGATCATAGCGCAGAACCAGCTGGTGGCCCTGGTCAGGATGAAGAGGTACCACCTACACCCTATGGACTTACATCTGATTATCAATCTCATCAATGCTTCAGAGTCTTTCAAAAATGCTGAGTCATGGACTCCGATATGTTTACCAAAGTTTGATGCTGGGTGAGTCATGGAGAAATATGACATTTTTGTTTGATGTTGAAGGGGTAAAGTCATGGAAAATATGATATTTCTGTGATGTTTGAAGGGGTAAAGTCATGGAAAATATTATATTTCTGTGATGTTTGAAGGGGTAAAGTCATGGGAAATGTGATATTTCTGTGTGATGTTAGACTGGTTTAAGTCATGGAAAATATGACATTTCTCTGTGATGTTGTACTGTACAAAATCATGAGAAGAAAACAAGACACTTCTATGTAATGTATGACGGGGTTAGTGTCATGAGAAATCAAATCATATTTCTATGTAATCCATGACTGGATTAATGTCTTGAGAGAATAAGACACTATCTTTCAGACAATTTGTTACCCTGTTTATGTTTTTAGCCATTATTTTGTTGTACTTATATGTATTTTCAGTCACCATATTGCTTCTAATGTTGTTTTCAGCCCATTATGTGTTGCCCATATTTGTGTTTGTGTTTCAGTGGCTTCCTTCAGGCCCATGTCTCGTACCTGGACGAGGCCTGCCAGTCCTGTTTGTTGCTGCTCTCAGTGGACATCGAAGCTTTCTACATTCTCTCAGAGTGCAAGTCAAGGATTAAAGAGGTCTCAAGTGTCCACTGTTGTTGGGGCAGGGCATGTTGTAAGCAAGGGGCAGGGCATGGATGCAGAGGATGGGGCATGGTGTAGGCAGGGATAGAGGCACGTTGTACGCAGAGGGCAGGGCATGGATGCAGAGGATGGGGCATGGTGTAGGCAGGGATAGGGGCATGTTGTATGCAGAGAGTAGGGCATGTTATAAGCATGGGATGGGACATGTTGTAAGTATGGGGCAGG
Organism: Megaustenia siamemsis; assembly: GCA_032433765.1. Taxonomy (NCBI): domain Eukaryota; kingdom Metazoa; phylum Mollusca; class Gastropoda; order Stylommatophora; family Ariophantidae; genus Megaustenia; species Megaustenia siamemsis. The sequence goes on from JAVIAB010000125.1 coordinate 98,967,548, forward strand.
ACATGTAGAGGAGGGGGGGGCATGTTGGACAAGTTGTAGGCTTTTGTATTTGTGATGGGTGTGTTGAAAGAACATTTCTCTCTCTCTCTCGCTCCCTCCCTCTCTCTCTCTCTCTCTCTCCCTCCCCCCCCCCCCCCCCTCTCTCTCTCTCTCTCTCTCTCTCTCTCTGCTTAAAAGTCCTTGCAGGGAGAGGGAACCATGTTAAGAGATTTTGTGTGGGAGGACATGTTGAGAAATCTTATGTGAGGGAGAGTGTGTTGAGATATTTTGCATGAGGGAGGGCTTGTTAGAAGACTTTGTATGAGGGAGAATATATTTAGAAAGTTTTTGTTTGTGAGATACATTTGAAAAGTTTTGTTTTGGAGATACTTTTAAAAAATGTTTTGTTTGGGAGATGAATTTGAAAAGTTTTTTTTCGGAGATACATTTTAAAAAAGTTTTGTTTGGGAGATACATTTGAAAATGTTTAGTATTGAGGTGTGTTGAAAGTTTTTGTTTGGTAAAAATATATTAAGATTTAATTTTTTTGTTTTTGGAGAGTTTTATTTTTTATTGAGAGTTTCTTTTTAGGGAGAAATTTTATAATTTCTTTTTTGGTAACATGTTGACAATCTCTGTTTAGTGGGGCACATTTGGGAGTTTCTATTAAGTTGGAAAGGTTAGTCTAAATTGTTACGTAATAAAGTCTTATGACCACAAAATAATGTTGCTTTGAAGGATTAGTATAGATCTTTAAGTAATAAAGTCTTATGACTATAAAGTAATGTTGTATACTCTTGTCTACAGAAGTTGTTGAGGTACAATGCTCTGGAAGCCATCAACACATCCTTGAGAAAACGCTCTTACTCCATCCAAGCTTGCAACATTGCTGATCTGAGACATTTCCTGTACAAAGCTCGCAGTACAGCTCAGTACACTAGTCCAGAGTTTGAGACACCCTACAACAGTCTAGAGGAACAGGAGAGACTTTTTGCTCTTTACTACTATCTCCATGACAGAGTGCACACTTCAGGCCGACCGCTGAAGATATTATTTCATGTGGGACAGTATGAGACATTACTGGGATGGGTAAGTGGTCCCTGAAGATATTATTTCATGTGGCACAGTATGAGACATTAATGAGATGGGTAAGCTGTCCCTGAAGATATTATTTCATGTGGCACAGTATGAGACATTGATGAGATGGGTAAGCTGTCCCTGAAGATATTATTTCATGTGGCATAGTATGAGACATTGATGAGATGGGTAAGCTGTCTCTGAAGATATTATTTCATGTGGCATAGTATGGGACATTGATGAGATGGGTAAGATGTCCCTGAAGATATTATTTCAAGTGGCACAGTATGAGACATTGATGAGATGGGTAAGCTGTCCCTGAAGATATTATTTCAAGTGGCACAGTATGAGACATTGATGAGATGGGTAAGCTGTCTCTGAAGATATTATTTCCAGTGGCACAGTATGAGACATTGATGAGATGGGTAAGTGGTCCCTGAAGATATTATTTCAAGTGGCATAGTATGGGACATTGATGAGATGGGTAAGTGGTCCCTGAAGATATTATTTCAAGTGGCCCAGTATGAGACATTGATGAGATGGGTAAGTGGTCCCTGAAGATATTATTTCAAGTGGCATAGTATGGGACATTGATGAGATGGGTAAGTGGTCCCTGAAGATATTATTTCAAGTGGCATAGTATGGGACATTGATGAGATGGGTAAGTGGTCCCTGAAGATATTATTTCAAGTGGCACAGTATGAGACATTGATGAGATGGGTAAGTGGTCCCTGAAGATATTATTTCAAGTGGCACAGTATGAGACATTGATGAGATGGGTAAGTGGTCCCTGAAGATATTATTTCAAGTGGCACAGTATGTGACATTGATGAGATGGGTAAGATGTCCCTGAAGATATTATTTCAAGTGGCATAGCATGGGACATTGATGAGATGGGTAAGTGGTCCCTGAAGATATTATTTCAAGTGGCATAGTATGTGACATTGATGAGATGGGTAAGTGGTCCCTGAAGATATTATTTCAAGTGGGATAGTATGAGACATTGATGAGATGGGTAAGATGTCCCTGAAGATATTATTTCAAGTGGCATAGTATGGGACATTGATGAGATGGGTAAGATGTCCCTGAAGATATTATTTCAAGTGGCACAGTATGAGACATTGATGAGATGGGTAAGATGTCCCTGAAGATATTATTTCATGTGGCATAGTATGAGACATTGATGAGATGGGTAAGTGGTCCCTGAAGATATTATTTCAAGTGGCATAGTATGAGACATTGATGAGATGGGTAAGTGGTCCCTGAAGATATTATTTCAAGTGGCATAGTATGAGACATTGATGAGATGGGTAAGTGGTCCCTGAAGATATTATTTCAAGTGGCATAGTATGGGACATTGATGAGATGGGTAAGTGGTCCCTGAAAATATTATTTCCAGTGGCACAGTATGAGACATTGATGAGATGGGTAAGTGGTCCCTGAAGATATTATTTCATGTGGCATAGTATGTGACATTGATGAGATGGGTAAGTGGTCCCTGAAGATATTATTTCCAGTGGCACAGTATGAGACATTGATGAGATGGGTAAGTGGTCCCTGAAGATATTATTTCATGTGGCACAGTATGAGACATTAATGGGATAAGTGAAAGGTCCCTGAAAATATGATTTAATCTGGGACAGTGTTAGACATTGCTGGAATGGATTATTTCAGGGGCTGTCTATTTCCTGGTCTAAGGGTGCAGTTAAAACATAGACACAAAACATATGACAGAACTAGACCAAGATGTAGAGCTTGTTTGGACCTAATTATGATGTACTGTCTTCTGCAGGTGACACAAGGCTTTGAACTGTATGCCGTCTTTGGGCCACTAGTAACAAAAATGGCTGCTATTCATGCTGTGAACAAGTTGCTCCGGTGGATCAAGCGTGAGGAGGATCGCTTGTTTATTTTGAGTTCAGCAACATTTTGATCATAGCTAACTAGGACATATTTGTGATGCTTGAAGACTTGGACAATGAGTCAGGGTAAAAGAAAGCGATCAGTCACAGATGACTGGTTGTATATTTCTTTGCCTAGTCATGCTCTGCCCATATTTGATTGCTGTGTTCCTGACTGACTAAAGTCAGAGCCTGTTTTAGTTTCACACCAAATGGATGGCTGTGAATATTCACTATATAACTTTTTATATGAATCGTATAGACAAACATTTTAGGGGTAGGGAGAAAAATATTTTAGGGGTAGGGAGAAAAACATTTTAGAGATACAAAACTGGTACATTAAAGAGTTAGATGAGACATTTAATGTTAGAGGAAAGATATTGTACAAATTACTTGAGACAAAATGTACAAATATTTAGATGATGGATCTAGAGAGTATAAGGAATATAGAGTGAGTGGAGGTACATTGACATCTACAATGTGTAAGACGAGTGAGTAGGAGACTTCTAGAGAATATTAACTCTTGCCTTGAGTGGGAGACTTCTAGAGAATGTTAACTCTTGCCTTGAGTGGGAGACTTCTAGAGAATATTAACTCTTGCCTTGTGTGGGAGACTTCTAGAGAATATTAACTCTTGCCTTGTGTGGGAGACTTATAGAGAATATTAACTCTTGCCTTGAGTGGGAGACTTATAGAGAATATTAACTCTTGCCTTGAGTGGGAGACTTCTAGAGAATATTAACTCTTGCCTTGTGTGGGAGACTTCTAGAGAATATTAACTCTTGCCTTGAGTGGGAGACTTCTAGAGAATATTAACTCTTTCCTAACTTGATTTGTTGTTTAGTTTTTCTTTCAGTTTGAACCTGATTCATTTTCAGTTTAGAAAAAAATCATCGCATCCTTTTTCATTTGACAATTTCACACAATAATATAATTAAATGTGGTGCATTTTATGCATCACCGGAAAGGAAAATAGTTGAAGAAAATAAGAAAAGCAATATATTGATGATATCTGAAGGAAAATATATAATATAAATAGTATAAAATATTCAATGGCAAATTATTTTCAATTCAAAATGTTGTATTTCATGTATCTCTATTTTCACATGACTAGAAGTGTGTCGCAATCTATTCTTGAAATTTTACACAAAGTGATCCAAAGTTCTTCAAAATACACTTTATTCGATGCACTTATGTCCACAAATAATTAAATTATGCACAAGAAATGGTAGTGGGCATAGCCACTATTTGTCAGAAATAAGCACATTTTATTTTAAAATAAAACTAATACTGTACACCGTAAACACCATGTGACAGGAAGTAATTATAAATAAATCCTAAGTTACTGAGTTATTTGCGGGTCATCATCTTTGCACTCCAAACATGTCCTTAGTTGCTCAGATTCCCTCCTCAGCAAGTCTCGTAGTGTCCAGCGACTGACGACACCAGTTCTGTGTTGGTTGATTAGTCTTCTTACATGCCTAATAAATTTCTTATTTCTGGCTGTGCCCATCTTAACTCCCATTTCTTTCATCCTAAGGAGTGATGTAGACTCATGGTTGTCGAAGTCCTGTCCTTCCCACTTCCTAGAGAGCATTATTAATGATGTCCGCCCGATCCATTGGTTGACCGTCCTCAACAATAGCACAGCTAGCTAACCTGTCTGCTCTATCATTTCCCCGTACGCCCGCACATCCTGTGACATAGACAAAGGTGACCTTATGTATTTCTAAGTATCACATACAAGTATTATTGAATGTAAATATGAAAACTGCTCTTTACTCTAAAATATTCAACAGTACCCATCAAAACCGATTTGTCAGTTTGTTTTTGGTCCTAAAGTTTCCTTCATCCGCAAACTTATGTGTTGGTTAATGTATTGGAATATGTTAAGATGAAGTGACTTTTCAACACAATATAAGGTTGGAGTGAGTGGCTTCTACACAATATATGATTGGAGTAAGTGAGGGGCTTCTACACAATGTAAGATTGGAGTGAGTGAGGGTCTTCTACACAATATATGATTGGAGTGAGTGAGGGTCTTCTATACAATATATGATTGGAGTGAGGGTCTTCTACACAATATATGATTGGAGTAAGTGAGGGTCTTCTATACAATATATGATTGGAGTAAGTGAGGGGCTTCTATACAATATATGATTGGAGTGAGGGTCTTCTACACAATATATGATTGGAGTAAGTGAGGGGCTTCTATACAATATATGATTGGAGTAAGTGAGGGGCTTCTATACAATATAAGATTGCAGTGAGGGGCTTCTACACAATATATGATTGGAGTAAGTGAGGGGTTTCTACACAATATATGATTGGAGTAAGTGAGGGGCTTCTACACAATGTAAGATTGGAGTGAGTGAGGGTCTTCTACACAATATATGATTGGAGTGAGGGTCTTCTACACAATATATGATTGGAGTGAGGGTCTTCTATACAATATATGATTGGAGTGAGGGTCTTCTACACAATATATGATTGGAGTGAGGGTCTTGTATACAATATATGATTGGAGTGAGGGTCTTCTACACAATATATGATTGGAGTGAGGGTCTTCTACACAATATATGATTGGAGTGAGGGTCTTCTACACAATATATGATTGGAGTAAGTGAGGGGCTTCTATACAATATATGATTGGAGTAAGTGAGGGGCTTCTATACAATATAAGATTGCAGTGAGGGGCTTCTACACAATATATGATTGGAGTAAGTGAGGGGCTTCTACACAATATATGATTGGAGTGAGTGAGGGTCTTCTACACATTATATGATTGGAGTAAGTGAGTGGCTTCTACACAATATAAGATTAGAGTGAGTGAGTGGCTTCTACACAATATATGATTGGAGTGAGAGGCTTCTACACAATATAAGATTAGAGTGAGTGAGTGGCTTCTACACAATATATGATTGGAGTGAGAGGCTTCTACACAATATATGATTGGAGTGAGTGAGAGGCTTCTACACAATATATGATTGGAGTAAGTGAGGGGCTTCTACACAATATATGATTGGAGTGAGTGAGGGTCTTCTACACATTATATGATTGGAGTAAGTGAGTGGCTTCTACACATTATATGATTGGAATAAGTGAGTGGCTTCTACACAATATATGATTGGAGTGAGTGAGTGACTTCTACACAATATATTATTGGAGTAAGTGAGGGGCTTCTACACAATATATGGTTGGAGTGAGTGAGTGACTTCTACACAATATATGATTGGAGTGAGTGAGTGACTTCTACACAATATATGATTGGAGTGAGTGAGTGACTTCTACACAATATATGATTGGAGTGAGTGAGTGACTTCTACACAATATATGATTGGAGTGAGTGAGTGACTTCTACACAATATATGGTTGGAGTGAGTGAGTGGCTTCTACACATTATATGATTGGAATAAGTGAGGGGTTTCTACACAATATATGGTTGGAGTAAGTGAGTGACTTCTACACAATATATGATTGGAGTGAGTGAGTGACTTCTACACAATATATGATTGGAGTGAGTGAGTGACTTCTACACAATATATGATTGGAGTGAGTGAGTGACTTCTACACAATATATGATTGGAGTGAGTGAGTGACTTCTACACAATATATGATTGGAGTGAGTGAGTGACTTCTACACAATATATGGTTGGAGTAAGTGAGTGACTTCTACACAATATATGATTGGAGTAAGTGAGTGACTTCTACACAATATATGATTGGAGTGAGTGAGTGACTTCTACACAATATATAATTGGAATAAGTGAGTGGCTTCTACACAATATATGATTGGAGTGAGTGAGTGACTTCTACACAATATATGATTGGAGTGAGTGAGTGACTTCTACACAATATATGATTGGAGTGAGTGAGTGACTTCTACACAATATATGATTCGAATAAGTGAGTGGCTTCTACACAATATATGATTGGAGTGAGTGAGGGTCTTCTACACAATATATGATTGGAATAAGTGAGTGGCTTCTACACAATATATGATTGGAGTAAGTGAGTGGCTTCTACACAATATATGATTGGAATAAGTGAGAGGCTTCTACACAATATATGATTGGAGTGAGTGAGTGACTTCTACACAATATATGATTGGAGTGAGTGAGTGACTTCTACACAATATATGGTTGGAGTAAGTGAGTGGCTTCTACACAATATATGATTGGAGTGAGAGGCTTCTACACAATATATGATTGGAATAAGTGAGTGGCTTCTACACAATATATGATTGGAATAAGTGAGAGGCTTCTACACAATATATAATTGGAGTAAGTGAGGGTCTTCTACACAATATATGATTGGAGTGAGTGAGGGGCTTCTACACAATATATGATTGGAGTAAGTGAGTGGCTTCTACACAATATATGATTGGAGTGAGGGTCTTCTACACAATATATATGATTGGAGTAAGTGAGGGGCTTCTACACAATATAGGATTGGAGTAAGTGAGGGGCTTCTACACAATATATGATTGGAGTAAGTGAGGGGCTTCTACACAATATATGATTGGAGTGAGTGAGGGTCTTCTACACATTATGTGATTGGAGTAAGTGAGGGTCTTCTATACAATATATGATTGGAGTGAGGGGCTTCTACACAATATATGATTGGAGTGAGTGAGTGTCTTCTACACAATATATGATTGGAGTGAGGGGCTTCTACACAATATATGATTGGAGTGAGTGAGTGTCTTCTACACAATATATGATTGGAGTGAGGGTCTTCTACACAATATATGATTGGAGTGAGGGTCTTCTACACAATATATGATTGGAGTGAGGGTCTTCTACACAATATATGATTGGAGTGAGGGTCTTCTACACAATATATGATTGGAGTGAGGGTCTTCTACACAATATATGATTGGAGTGAGGGTCTTCTACACAATATATGATTGGAGTGAGGGTCTTCTACACAATATATGATTGGAGTGAGGGTCTTCTACACAATATATGATTGGAGTGAGGGTCTTCTACACAATATATGATTGGAGTGAGGGTCTTCTACACAATATATGATTGGAGTGAGTGAGTGTCTTGTACACAATATATGATTGGAGTGAGGGTCTTCTACACAATATATGATTGGAGTGAGGGTCTTCTACACAATATATGGTTGGAGTGAGTGAGTGTCTTGTACACAATATATGATTGGAGTGAGGGTCTTCTACACAATATATGGTTGGAGTGAGTGAGTGTCTTCTACACAATATATGATTGGAGTGAGGGTCTTCTACACAATATATGATTGGAGTGAGGGTCTTCTACACAATATATGATTGGAGTGAGGGTCTTCTACACAATATATGATTGGAGTGAGGGTCTTCTACACAATATATGATTGGAGTGAGGGTCTTCTATACAATATATGATTGGAGTGAGGGTCTTCTACACAATATATGATTGGAGTGAGGGTCTTGTATACAATATATGATTGGAGTGAGGGTCTTCTACACAATATATGATTGGAGTGAGGGTCTTGTATACAATATATGATTGGAGTGAGGGTCTTCTACATAATATATGATTGGAGTAAGTGGACTTCTAGAAGATTTGAGACTGAAGGTTTGTTCTGTTGTGAGCCAACCATCTTTTCCCAATCAGGGTAGTTATGATATCCCTTGTCCATACCTTGACATTCCTTAGGCCAGTTCTCCTTTGTCTTTACTTTACATTGAAGGTCATTGGTACAGCTATACTTTGTCTTGTCCTTACCTGGCCATTGGTACAGCTATATTTTGTCTTGTCCTTACCTGGCCATTGGTACAGCTATACTTTGTCTTGTCCTTACCTGGCCATTGGTACAGCTATATTTTGTCTTGTCCTTACCTGGCCATACCTGGCCATTGGTACAGCTATATTTTGTCTTATCCATACCTTCCAGTTCATTGTCATTGGTACAGCTATATTTTGTCTTGTCCTTACCTGGCCATTCATTGTCATTGGTACAGCTATACTTTGTCTTGTCCATACCTAGCCATTGGTACAGCTATATTTTGTCTTGTCTAGTCCTGGCCATTCATGGTCATTGGTACAACTATATTTTGTCTTGTCTAGACCTGGCCATTCAAGGTCATTGGTACAGCTATATTTTGTCTTGTCTACACCTGGCCATTCAAGGTCATTGGTACAGCTATACTTTGTCATGCCCATACCTGGCCATTGGTACAGCTATATTTTGTCTTGTCTACACCTGGCCATTCAAGGTCATTGGTACAGCTATATTTTGTCTTGTCTATACCTGGCCATTCATGGTCATTGGTACAGCTATACTTTGTCATGCCCATGCCTGGCCATTGGTACAGCTATACTTTGTATTGTCCTTAAATGGTCATTGATACAGCTATATTTTGTCTTGTCCATACCTGGTCATTGGTACAGCTATATTTTGTCTTGTCTATACCTGGCTATTCATGGTCATTGGTACAGCTATATTTTGTCTGGTCTATACCTGGCCATTCATGGTCATTGGTACAGCTATACTTTGTCTTGTCTATACCTGGCCATTCATGGTCATTGGTACAGCTATATTTTGTCTTGTCTATACCTGGCCATTCATGGTCATTGGTACAGCTATACTTTGTCTTGTCTATACCTGGCCATTCATGGTCATTGGTACAGCTATATTTTGTCTTGTCTATACCTGGCCATTCATGGTATTTGGTACAGCGATATTTTGTCTTGTCTATACCTGGCTATTCATGGTCATTGGTACAGCTATATTTTGTCTTGTCTATACCTGGCCATTCATGATCATTGGTACAGTTATACTTTGTCTTGTCTATTCCTGTCTATACCTGGTCATTGGTACAGCTATATTTTGTCTTGTCTATACCTGGTCATTCATGGTCATCAGTACAGCTATATTTTGTCTTGTCTATACCTGGCCATTCAAGGTCATTGGTACAGCTATATTTTGTCTTGTCTATACCTGGCCATTTGAGGTCATTACTACAGCTATATTTTGTATTGTCTATACCTGGCCATTTGAGATCATTACTACAGCTATATTTTGTCTTGTCTATACCTGGCCATTTGAGGTCATTACTACAGCTATATTTTGTCTTGTCTGTACCTGGCCATTTGAGATCATTACTACGGCTATATTTTGTCTTGTCTATACCTGACCATTTAAGATCATTGATACAGCTATATTTTGTCTTGTCTATACCTGGCTATTCATGGTCATTGGTACAGCTATATTTTGTCTTGTCTATACCTGGTCATTGGTACAGCTATATTGTGTCTTGTCTATACCTGGCCATTCATGGTCATTGGTACAGCTATATTTTGTCTTGTCTATACCTGGCTATTCATGGTCATTGGTACAGCTATATTTTGTCTTGTCTATACCTGGCCATTCATGGTCATTGGTATACTTTGTCTTGTCTATTCCTGTCTATACCTGGTCATTGGTACAGCTATATTTTGTCTTGTCTATACCTGGTCATTCATGGTCATCAGTACAGCTATATTTTGTCTTGTCTATACCTGGCCATTCAAGGTCATTAGTACAGCTATATTTTGTCTTGTCTATACCTGGCCATTTGAGGTCATTACTACAGCTATATTTTGTATTGTCTGTACCTGGCCATTCATGGTCATTGGTACAGCTATATTTTGTCTTGTCTATACCTGGCTATTCATGGTCATTGGTACAGCTATATTTTGTCTTGTCTATACTTGGTCATTGGTACAGCTATATTGTGTCTTGTCTATACCTGGCCATTCATGGTCATTGGTACAGCTATATTTTGTCTTGTCTATACCTGGCCATTCATGATCATTGGTACAGCTATATTTTGCCTTGTCTATACCTGGCCATTTGAGATCATTACTACAGCTATATTTTGTCTTGTCTATACCTGGCCATTTGAAATCATTACTACAGCTATATTTTGTCTTGTCTGTACCTGGCCATTTGAGATCATTACTACAGCTATATTTTGTCTTGTCTATACCTGACCATTTGAGATCATTACTACAGCTATATTTTGTCTTGTCTGTACCTGGCCATTTGAGATCATTACTACAGCTATATTTTGTCTTGTCTGTACCTGGCCATTCAAGGTCATTGGTACAGCTATATTTTGTCTTGTCCATACCTGGCCATTGAGAATCATTGGTACAGCTATATTTTGTCTTGACTATACTTTACATTCAAGGTCATTGGTTCAGCCTTACTTTATTTTGTCCATATTTTGATATTTACATGATCCTTTAAGAGTTATTCAAGACGCCTGCTCTGTTTTGGTCAATTTCTAAATCAAGACAAATATTCTTGTGAAAGATGTGATCTTTTTAAGAGGTACCAGAAATTGATTTGCATTGGTCAGTTCATGATCTACACTATTATAAATATTCTTGTAAAAGATGATCTTTATAAAAGGTACCCTAGATGCATCTGTAAGATCACCGTTTCTTTAGTTACTGTTCTCTCTTTGAGCTTCACTATAAATGTCCATGTCTGACAGACATATAGGTTTATAGATGTTGCTAGCTACAGCCTCCATCAGATTATTTGTTTGTATCATGCTGATGTCTTAACCATGTAGGTATTTGTTTATATCATGCTGATGTTCTTAACCATGTAGGTATTTGTTTATATCATGCTGATGTTCTTAACCATGTAGGTATTTGTTTATATCATGCTGATGTTCTTAACCATGTAGGTATTTGTTTGTATCATGCTGATGTTCTTAACCATGTAGGTATTTGTTTATATCATGCTGATGTCTTAACCATGTAGGTATTTGTTTTATCAAGATTGCTAGTCTCTTGTGGTGGGTAGTTTGGGGTTGACCCATTTTTTACAATTATTGATACACAGGGTATTTAAATCTTGGACTGTTTCTATCTTTGGTCATGTTATTTTGCCGTTAATATCTTTATGATCATTTATTCTTTTCTTTATTTTTTAACTTCTTTGATTTCCATGTCTTTTTATTTTACCTTTCAACTCCCTGCAACAAACATGTTCCATGCTGTTCTGTTTCTTGCCATTCCTTTAAGATCATTCCATGTCTTCCCCATCCTCTTCTCTTTGCTTCTGTCTGACTTCATCAAGTATATTTTAGCCTTCACCTTTGTCTCTTTTCCTGTAGATTCCAAAAAGGGGCTTTTTGTATAATCTCATTTCATTGCACCAGTGTGTCCTATCCAGCGCCATCATCTTTGTCTTATCTCTTTGTCCAGTGGTATTTGTCTGGTACTTTCCCATTGTTCTAAGTTAGTGCTTTTATCCTGCCATTTCCATCTTTTTATTCTATCTATCTATCTATCTATCTATCTATCTATCTATCTATCTATCTATCTATCTATCTATCTATCTATCTATCTATCTATCTATCTATCTATCTATCTATCTATCTATCTATCTATCTATCTATCTATCTATCTATCTATCTATCTATCTATCTATCTATCTATCTATCTATCTATCTATCTATCTATCTATCTATCTATCTATCTATCTATCTATCTATCTATCTATCTATCTATCTATCTATCTATCTATCTATCTATCTATCTATCTATCTATCTATCTATCTATCTATCTATCTATCTATCTATCTAATCTATCTATCTATCTATCTATCTATCTATCTATCTATCTATTGTCCTTTAGACAACCAAAGATGGCACATAGGGCAGAACCACAATCTCAAAAACAGAAAACTTGCGTGCCAAAATGGCACATATTGCAGAGATCACTGCTTCTAAAATCTATGGCTGTTTCCATAACAATACTTTTTACAATTAAAGTTTGTATCTTCGATTTGATTTCCATAAAGTATATCTTAATTGTTCCTAAGTTTGTTTATAAGATTGCTATTTCCTGCTTTTAAATTCATATTGCCATCTCTATCATTTACACACCATAAACTGGCTATGTTGTATCTATCATCCCTGTATTGAACATTTTCTATCATGGAGTGCCATTCCACTCTTTTGAATTGTTTTGATTGTGCATGTTGTCATATGTTCTCAAATCCACCTCTTGATGTTATCATTCAACGTTAGCTTCCCTGTTGGTATCTGCCTCATTTATTTGAAAGTTATCTTTGTGTGTGTCTAAAAAATATCAATTATTTCATGCTCAAAAATGTGTTTACTATTTTCTTCTTCATCCTTTTCTGCTTCAAAACTTTGTTTTCTTCCCTGCCCACCCATTTCTTCCCTTTTTTTCTATAAATCCACATTTCTAGAACTTCAATTGTCTTTTCTTTTTTTTTATGTTCATGTTATTGTAGTATACAAGAATATTAATTAGATATAACACTTAATTATTCTATTTTATTTGTTTTGATGTAAGTATACATTATATGCTGTTAACAGTGCTTTTTGCCATTCCTATTATTTTGTTTATTTCTGTCTCATGTTTTCCATTAGAAATAGGAAAAATTATGGTGACATCTGAACGTACAACCAGGGAATATGTGGCTGTTGTTATGTGGATTTTGTGGATTTAATTAGATGCATATCAAGAGATATGTTGGTGTGATAGGTGTTTGTTAAGAGAATATATAAGTGTGATTAGATGTACGTCAAGAGATATGTTGGTGTGATAGGTGTTTGTTATGAGAATATATGTGTGATTAGATGTACGTCAAGAGATATGTTGGTGTGATAGGTGTTTGTTAAGAGAATATATGAGTGCGATTAGATGTACGTCAAGAGATATGTTGGTGTGATAGGTGTTTGTTAAGAGAATATATGAGTATGATTAGATGTACATCAAGAGAAAGTTCAGGTGTGATTAGATATACGTCAAGAGAAAGTTCAGGTGTGATAAGATGTACATCAAGAGAAAGCTCAGGTATGATTATTTGCAAAGCAAGAAAATATGTGAGTACTATTTAGTGCACATCTCTATAATATGTGGGTGTAATTATGTGCACATCTAGAGAATGTTTGGGTGTTATTATGTGCACATCAAGAGAATATGTTGGTGTGATTATGTGCACATTTAGAGAATGTGTTGCAGTGATTATATATGCACATCTAGAGAATGTGTTTGTGTGATTATGTGCACATCTAGAGAATGTGTTGGTGTGATTATATGTGCACATCTAGATGATGTGTTGGTGTGATTATGTGTGCACATCTAGAGAATGTGTTGGTGTGATTATATGTGCACATCTAGAGAATGTGTTGGTGTGATTATATGTGCACATCTAGAGGATGTGTTGGTGTGATTATGTGCACATCTAGAGAATGTGTTGGTGTGATTATGTGCACATCTAGAGGATGTGTTGGTGTGATTATGTGCACATCTAGAGAATGTGTTGGTGTGATTATGTGCACATCTAGAGAATGTGTTGGTGTGATTATGTGCACATCTAGAGAATGTGTTGGTGTGATTATGTGCACATCTAGAGAATGTGTTGGTGTGATTATGTGCACATCTAGAGAATGTGTTGGTGTGATTATGTGCACTTGAAGACAGTAGAAATGTGCTTTTGTCAGCTTCATCATGTGGTTGTTTTGCTGTAGCCTTCAATCTTTGTGTTTCACATAAAAGTGTGATGAGGCCAGTTCTTGAGATGTACATAATGATGTTAATTTATGTATTCTTTGATATGTTAATCAGTCAGTAATGACATAAGAAACAAACAAAAATAGCACCAGATATGATGAACCATCAGTAATGACATAAGAAACAAACAAAAATAGCACCAGATATGATGAACCATCAGTAATGACATAAGAAACAAACAAAAATAGCACCAGATATGATGAACCATCAGTAATGACATAAGAAACAAACAAAAATAGCACCAGATATGATGAACCATCAGTAATGACATAAGAAACAAACAAAAATAGCACCAGATATGATGAACCATCAGTAATGACATAAGAAACAAACAAAAATAGCACCAGATATGATGAACCATCAGTAATGACATAAGAAACAAACAAAAATAGCACCAGATATGATGAACCATCAGTAATGACATAAGAAACAAACAAAAATAGCACCAGATATGATGAACCATCAGTAATGACATAAGAAACAAACAAAAATAGCACCAGATATGATGAACCATCAGTAATGACATAAGAAACAAACAAAGATAGCACCAGATATGATGAACCATCAGTAATGACATAAGAAACAAACAAAGATAGCACCAGATATGATGAACCATCAGTAATGACATAAGAAACAAACAAAGATAGCACCAGATATGATGAAGCATCAGTAATGACATAAGAAACAAACAAAAATAGCACCAGATATGATGAAGCATCAGTAATGACATAAGAAACAAACAAAAATAGCACCAGATATGATGAAGCATCAGTAATGACATAAGAAACAAACAAAGATAGCACCAGATATGATGAACCATCAGTAATGACATCTTGACATAGGGATGTGAAATATCATGTTTCACTATCACTGACTGCAGCAGCTGAGGCTGCTCTCTCATTACGTTTCCTCAGCTCAGTCAGCCAGATAGACTGGGCGAGCACCAAACTGCGTTTTAACCCACATTCATTATAGCACCAAACCAGCATGTTACTATTACGTTACTGACACATATGAATTAACATCAGGCGTGGTTATTGGTCATCATTTAATTAACTAGTTTTTTTTTAAATCAACATTGGACTCGTCAGCAACAACATAACATTTGAATAAAATTATCATGAAATGTGATTGTGTACATTTGTTAATGGTTCCTACTGTCTCTTTGTCACAGGAGATCATCTTTATCAGATAGTTCCATTGAGGAAGTCACTTTTATTCTGCCATTTTATTTTCTCTTTGTGATCCTGCCTCAGTGAGACCAACTTTAAGGTGTCCTTGTTATCTTTGCCATTTTATTTTCTCTTTGTGATCCTGCCTCAGTGAGACCAACTTTAAGGTGTCCTTGTTATCTTTGCCATTTTATTTTCTCTTTGTGATCCTGCCTCAGTGAGACCAACTTTAAGGTATCCTTGTTATCTTTGCCATTTTATTTTCTCCATCTTTCATGAACTTTCCTCTTTTTTATTTTTTTTCACATTCAAGTCTTTTTAAGCATCAGTGGTTAGTGTGCTCACCTCGGTGGCTGAGGGGTTGGTGTGCTCACCTCGGTGGCTGAGTGGTTAGTGTGCTCACCTCGGTGGCTGAGTGGTTAGTGTGCTCACCTCGGTGGCTGAGTGGTTAGTGTGCTCACCTCGGTGGCTGAGTGGTTGGTGTGCTCACCTCGGTGGCTGAGTGGTTGGTGTGCTCACCTCGGTGGCTGAGTGGTTAGTGTGCTCACCTCGGTGGCTGAGTGGTTAGTGTGCTCACCTCGGTGGCTGAGTGGTTAGTGTGCTCACCTCGGTGGCTGAGTGGTTAGTGTGCTCACCTCGGTGGCTGAGTGGTTAGTATGCTCACCTCGGTGGCTGAGTGGTTGGTGTGCTCACCTCGGTGGCTGAGTGGTTTGTGTGCTCACCTCGGTGGCTGAGTGGTTGGTGTGCTCACCTCGGTGGCTGAGTGGTTGGTGTGCTCACCTCGGTGGCTGAGTGGTTGGTGTGCTCACCTCGGTGGCTGAGTGGTTGGTGTGCTCACCTCGGTGGCTGAGTGGTTAGTGTGCTCACCTCGGTGGCTGAGTGGTTGGTGTGCTCACCTCGGTGGCTGAGTGGTTGGTGTGCTCACCTCGGTGGCTGAGTGGTTAGTGTGCTCACCTCGGTGGCTGAGTGGTTAGTGTGCTCACCTCGGTGGCTGAGTGGTTAGTAGGCTCACCTCGGTGGCTGAGTGGTTAGTGTGGTCACCTCGGTGGCTGAGTGGTTAGTGTGCTCACCTCGGTGGCTGAGTGGTCAGTGTGCTCACCTTGTTGGCTGATGGTCAGTGTGCTCACCTCGTTGGCTGAGTGGTCAGTGTGCTCGCCTCGGTGTCTGAGTGGTTAGTGTGCTCGCCTCGGTGGCTGAGTGGTTAGTGTGCTCACATCCTGGCCAGAAGGGTCTGGGTTCAATCCCCAGCAGTGCAGATTTTTTTTCGGACTGACAATGCTCCGGCGTTCACCCAGCCTCTAAAAAATAGGTACAATAGATATTTTTGGGAAGTAATGTTGGCCTGGCATGATACCGACCACATCATCCAAAAATGTGCTGTGGCTATAGAAGAATATGGTCACTAACACCATATGCCTCATACGCCTAGAAAGGTGTGGAGGGAACCTTGACTTTTTTTACAAGTCTTTTTATTTTCCCGTTCGCCAGCTTTGACCCTCTGACAAAGTCCCTAGAGACTAGGAACTGAATTTTGCGTGTTAATCCATTTTTCCCCGGCAGCCGTGTGCACAAGGGTCCCTCACCGCACAGGCAGATAACTCCATCTTCGGAGGTACTCATATTTTTTCCGTCCATGAGTAATTGACGTTTCAAGCCGAGCCTTTCTGCTGTGACCAGGGTTGGTTGCCGCAGAGAGAAATCATAAATACAAATCCCAACTGATGCAGCCAGGATTTGAACCCACAACCTCTCTGTCTCGAGGCCGGCGTCTTGCCTCGAGACCAACCAGTCCCCCTCAAGTCTTTTGATCGTGTAAATTTGATCTTCTGTTTTGTTATCATACCAGGAAGATAGAAATGATACCATGACATAAGACAAGTCCGTCACATGATTGAAACTAGTTTTTGCATGTACCTTGATATTCCCAATAAGTTTACATTGTGCACTCGCTCTGTCTTGTGGGGGCTGGATTTTTATGTGATGCAGTATATATAAGTAATAGGAAACTTTATACAGAGCTTCACAGCAGGAGACAATCTGATCATCAGAAGCAGAGCCTCATTTGATGAAGTGTTTCATCCCTTTAGCTTCTTGACACTCCAGGGGAGGTGGGCTTGTCTGAGTCATGACTCTAAGGCATCAACCTCCTTCTGCATTTTGGATTGTTATTTGACTTAAGAGTTTTTCTTCTCACAAGCTAATGCCAGCCAGTGTTGTTGATCTTCCTGCTGTTTCTGTCTGAGTCTTGTCCTATAGTCTTGCCATTTCTTGGTGGGGATTTTTTTCAGTGTCCATCCTCATGAACAGAGTTCTACTGTGACTGACATGACTTCATCTGGGATTTCATCCAAAATGACAATATAGAAATTGCAAGTGTGATGTTCTGTTACTCAGGCATCTATTTTTAATTCTCATGCATTTCTTTATTTGTTGTGATATCAGTAGATGGAAAGAAAGATCCTTTTGACATATCAGTAGATGTATAAGGAAAGATTTTTTGACATATAGAGATATAAGGTAAGATCTTTTGACATGATATCATTTGGTTGAATTAAAGACCCTTGTGCCATATCTGTAGATGGGTGGAAAGATTGTTTTGTGATGATAACAGTAGATAGAATTAAAGATATTTTTGTGATATCAGTAGATAGAATGAAAGACTTTTTTGTGATATCAGTAGATAGAATGAAAGACTTTTTTGTGATATCAGTAGATAGAATGAAAGACTTTTTGTGATATCAGTAGATAGAATGAAAGACTTTTTTGTGATATCAGTAGATAGAATGAAAGACTTTTTTGTGATATCAGTAGATAGAATGAAAGACTTTTTTGTGATATCAGTAGATAGAATGAAAGACTTTTTGTGATATCAGTAGATAGAATGAAAGACTTTTTTGTGATATCAGTAGATAGAATGAAAGACTTTTTTGTGATATCAGTAGATAGAATGAAAGACTTTTTTTGTGATATCAGTAGATAGAATGAAAGACTTCTTTGGACCATTTCTTGGTGCAATACCTCAAAACTATGAAGTTGGTTATTTGTTGCTCAAATTAATATGGTCAAAATAAGAACATGACAACTGTTCAGATGATACAAACCCATATAGCTGACTACGACTTGACAAAACTGGCCAATGAGTTTAATGCCAGCATTCGGAGTAGCCAGATTAAGAGGAGTGGGTACACAGCTACTTACTACCGCTACCGAAGCCAAACAAGGACCATTCTCAGATCAGTGCCTACAGAATCATCACAATGCAGAAGACTGTGGGCAAGCTGCTGGAGAAAATAGTTGCCCATGTCCTCACCAGTCACCTTGAACAGAAACGCACATTCCCACCCATACTCTGAGGTTATAGATATAACAAAGAGACATGGCTCAATGCGGTAGTCTTTGCCTATGACGACTTTGAAGGCTTCCACAGACGAGAGGAGACATGTGCTGCTGCTATAGATCTGGAGGATGCATACAACAGGGTACCATTTGAATATCTCATGCATATGCTCCTCAAACTGGCGGTGCAACCCTTCCTCATTAGATGGATCGCCGCGGCACTGTTTTAGAGGAAGGTGATACTCAGATGTGGAAGTTGGTCTTCCAAGCCAACATCCATTTGTCCTGGGCTGCCACAAGGCTCACCATTGTCACCAGTTCTATTTAACGTGTACACAATAACGATCACGGCCCAACAGCTGGATGGGAGGGGAAGAACTATGACTTTTGCTGATGATATTCTGGTATATCGAAAGGGAAGAGACTGACGGGGAATCACCTCCATAATGCAAGACGAACTCGATCGCATTTCTTCCTGATGTGGGATTTCAGGTGCCTTGGTTAATCCTAATAAAGCATCAGTTTCATGGTTCTCCCTTAACAATCATATCGTTAATACAACCACACCGGTAGTACGAATGGGAGCTGATGAGGTGACCAGGGACAAGTTAATGACATACCTCGGAGTTAAGTTTGATCGCAG
The DNA here is from genome assembly GCA_032433765.1 of Megaustenia siamemsis. NCBI lineage: Eukaryota > Metazoa > Mollusca > Gastropoda > Stylommatophora > Ariophantidae > Megaustenia > Megaustenia siamemsis. The sequence goes on from JAVIAB010000125.1 coordinate 98,987,209, forward strand.
CCTGTGTTTTCGGGACCACGTCGACCATGTGATAACAAAATCCCGCAAAGGATTAGCCACCTTGAAGGTCATGGCAGCTGCCAACATCGAGCAGAGGCTACTTACTCTTCTGTTCCAGGGATTAGTCCTCGCACCAATCGAGTATGTCCTGGCAATTCTTACTGTCAGTACGACTCAAATTGATAGGCTGGAGAAAATACAAAATGAAGCCATGCGCACTATCTTGGGATATACAAGGGACACTCCCTATGTAGCAATGAGGTATCTTCTTGAATTTCCAACCATGGATGACAGAATCAAGATCTGGAGAGCACGAGCATACCTGAAGATTAGTACAGGTAAAGAGCATCCATTGCACCATGCGCTCAACACAGGGAAATGTGCCAGGCTAAAAAGAGGCAAATCATGGGTGGGCCGAGCAGAAGATGTCATCAAACAAGTCTGTGGGCTTACCAATATCAGCGTTGGTGAGGAGTGGATACCAGTGCCTACGTCATTCAAGGGGACTTTCTCGTGTATTGTTACACTTGACAGGAAAAGTAGGGAACAGAACCCGGTCATGGTTAATGCTGAGGTCAATGGTCTCATCCGCGATAACACCGATGAGAAAGATGCAGTCATCTATACAGATGGATCTGAAAGACAACACCAAAGAAGTGCATGGGCATTTACAGCACACTCGGCAGGCAGAATAGTCTACGAAGACAGTGGTGCATACGTCATGACCACGAGTAGCATGACAATGGAGATAATGGCAGTGACCAAGGCATTCAAATGGCTAGAGTCACAAGACTACACCCACGCATGTATACTGAGTGATTCAATGAACATGATTTAAAAAAGTGGAGGCGGGCTCTGTACGCATGCAAGGGGTAGAGTCGTTGCAGAAATCCAAAATACGTAAGGTCACATTTGTCTATGTCCCTGGACATGCGGGAGTACGGGGAAATGAAAGAGCGGACAGGTTGGCTAGCTGCGCTGTCGTTGAGGACGGGTAACCAATTGATCGGGCGGACATCATCAATGCTCTCCGAGATGTGGGAAGAGCACAGGACTTCGACAAACACAGATCCACGTCACTTCTTCGGATGATGGAAATGGGAGTTAAGATGGGCACAGCCAGAAATGAGAAACTTAGTGGCCATGTAAGAAGACTTATCAAACAACATAGAACTGGAGTCGTCAGTCGCTGGACACTGTGGGAATTGCTGAGGAGGGGATCTGAGCACCTATGGACATGTTCGGAGTGCAATGATGATGACCCACAAATAACTCAATAACTCAAGCCCAAATGATTTTAGCATTATTCATCTTCTGTGCTGTAGAAATTGTGGACTCCATCATTTTATATTATCTATGTACTAAGGTTATTTACTAGATAGTACTCAAACAACCATCACATACTCAAAATTATAGTTTAGATGTTACATCTTATAGTGAGATGAATAATTGTCTGTGGAATCCAGCCATAGAGCAATCACAATAGTTAATGCTGTCTATTATTGTGACTCTTATGTCACTGAGAGCTGGCAGTGAAACAATCCAGATAGTTTCACATCATCTATTATAGTTCTGGTGTCATCTATTATAGTTCTAGTGTCATCTATTATAGTTCTGGTGCCATCTATTATAGTTCTGGTGTAATCTATTTATAGTTCTGGTGTAATCTATTATAGTTCTGGTATAATCAATTATAGTTCTGGTGTTATAGTTCTAAGAAAAGCATACAAAAAGCCTGCGACACCTTACCCAAAAGAGAAAAGAACAAAAAACAAAAATGGATAACTAACACCATCTTAGAAAAAATGGAAGAAAGGAGACAAGCGAAGAACACTGCCCAATACAATAAAATAGATAATGAGATACGCAAAATGTGCAAAAAGGCAAAAGAAGACTGGCTCAGCCAAAAATGTAGAGAAATAGAAACTATGGAAAGCAAACAAGACCTAAGAGGAATGCACACAGAAATAAAGAGAATGACTAATAAAAATAAAAAAGCCACAGAAGGTGGATGCATTGCAGACAAAAAAGGAAAAATGCTAACAGACAATAAGGATATTATAGATAGATGGCAGGAATATATAACAGAACTATTTCATGATCAAAGGGACAAGAAACCAGTTATAAAATGTACATCAGGCTATAAAATCTTAAAATCTGAGGTGGAAAAAGCTATAAAAACAATGAAAAGGGGAAAAAAAAGCAGGACCTGAAAGCATACAGATAGAGATGATACAGGCACTTGGAGATTTTGGCATTGAAGTGATTACAGACATATGCAACGACATATATCACACAGGATACATACCAAATGAACTAAAAACATCAACTTTCATTGCATTGCCTAAAAAGAATGGTGCAGTTGAATGCAGTGACTTTAGAACAATAAGCCTAATGAGCCATGTTACAAAAATCTTGCTAAAAGTTATACAAGGAAGGATTCAGAATAAAATCAATACTGAATTAGATGAGCAGCAATTTGGATTTAGGAAAAATAGCGGGACAAAAGAAGCCATATTCTGCATGAGAACATTAATCGAAAAATACACAGAAGTAAACAAACCAATATATGCCTGCTTCATAGACTACACCAAAGCTTTTGATAGAGTACACCACAAACAACTTATAGAATGCCTAAAAGAGATACATCTAGATGACATGGATATACGACTAATATGCAATCTATACTGGGAGCAAACAGCAATAATAAAATATAACAAAGAGTTCTCTACACCCATTGATATAAAAAGAGGAGTAAGACAAGGATGCATCCTATCACCAAGCTTGTTCAATCTATACACTGAGCAAATCTTTAAAAACATCATAGAGATGCCAGGCCTACAAATTAATGGAAAGATAATCAATAACCTAAAATATGCTGACGATACTGTACTACTAGCAGAAAATCCTAAAGACCTACAATTACTTAATGAAATAAACACGACAAGCAAAAAATATGGACTAGATAGGGGGCCTCGGTAGCCTAGTTGGGAAAACCACCCGACTAGACTACCGACGTTCGGACAACCCGTGTTCAATTCCCGCTGGGAGCAGTGTGAGTTGTACTCGTGGTTGGAATAAAAAAAAATACCCCCACGGTCGACCCAGCCGTTGGCAGAAATGGGTACCAGGGTATATTATCCTGGGAAGGTGAGGAATGTCGCTTCGCATCTGAGTTTCGATGCTTGAGGCTACACTATACAGAAATATCCGAACATTTCTGGATAGGCGGCCGAGCACATATGGGTATATACTCGCGTGCTAAGACGCCGGTTCAAGTCTCGTACTTTACCTTTATCTTTATGGACTAGATATGAATATCAAAAAGACTAAAACTATGATCATAAACAAAGAAAATACTCAAAACCCACAAGTGGATATCAAAATTGAAGGAATAGACCTTGAGACAGTTCAGAACTATAACTACCTTGGACATACTATAACCAGTGATGGAAAATGTACAACTGAAATAAACAAAAGAATAGGAATGGCAAAAAGTAATTTTAATGTCATGAAGGACATACTAACATCAAAACAAATAACACCAGAGCTAAAACTAAGAATAGCAAAATGTTACATCTTCTCAATATTCCTATATGGTGCTGAAACATGGACATTAGACAAGAAAACAGAACAGAGAATTGAAGCCTTTGAAATGTGGATATATAGAAGAATAGGTAGAATTGGATGGAAGGAAAAGAAAACAAATGACAAAGTCTTAAAACAACTAAAAATGAAAAGAGAACTTCTGAACACAATTAGAACAAGACAAATGCGATTCTTAGGCCATGTTAAAAGACACAACAGCCTACTGAAAGTGATCCTGGAGGGGAAAATACAAGGTAAAAGAGGCAGAGGCAGACCAAGATTAACATGGACGAGTAACATCAAAAGATGGACAAATCAACCGATGACAACCTGCACCATCAAAGCAAGAGATAGAGCAAAATGGCGCTCCATGGTAGCCAACCTTCGTTGCGGAGACGGCACTCAATGATGATGAGTTCTGGTGTAATATATTATAGTTCTGGTGTAATATATTATAGTTCTGGTGTAATATATTATAGTTCTGGTGTAATATATTATAGTTCTGGTGTAATCTAACATAAGAAAAATGGCCATGCAACCATTTATCTCGTCTACTATTAAGAAAAGAAGATGAACATATGCTGGGCATATATTTAGAAGAGACAACCAAAGAATTAAAGCAGGCTCTCAAATGGGAAACAACAGGTCAGAGGAAAAGAGGATGACCTCAAGAAACATTAAGAAGAACTCTAACAAAAGAGGCAAGGTTGGCAGGCATAGACTCACTCACATTAATCAAACAAATCGCCAAAATAGAAAATAGAGACAATTGGTGGGAGATTCTACGAGTCCCATGCGCCATCTAACGACACTGAAAGGATCAAGAATAATCAATTGTTCAGTAGTGCAATCACGATAGTTCACATTGTCTGTTCAGTAGTGCTATCACAATAGTTCACACTTTCTCTATGGTTATGGGGAAATGTATAAAAAAGTGTCAAGGACACATTTACAAAAGTTCCCATTGTCTGTTGCAGTTCTCATATAATGAAATAATTGCTCAGTGTGGCAGTAGTGCAATCATAAAAGTTCTCATTGTCTGTGATAGTTCTGGTATAATTGGATAATGTGACAATTACATAATACAGATAGTTCTCAGTGTCTTTTATAGTTGCTGTATAAATGAGTTATATGATGATGACGTAATCCAAATAGTTCAACGGTGTCTTTTATAGTTGCTGTATAAATGAGTTATATGATGATGACGTAATCCAAGTAGTTCTCAGTGTCTTTTATAGTTGCTGTATAAATGAGTTATATGATGATGACGTAATGCAAGTAGTTCTCAGTGTCACTTCATACATAATTGCAGTACTGCATTTTAATTTATTTACCCTTGACTACCCATGCAAATAGAGACAAAAATGACAGGAATACTTGAGGAGGGACAGAATAGTCTACAGTGTCAAATCAATTACACTCAGCTTCATGGATGAAGAACATTCACAAGATATATAATACATATGGGAGCCACGATAGCTCAGTGGTTAGTGAACTGGACTACCACGGACAAGGGGTAGGGTTCGATCCCAACCGGCGGCTTGCGGGTTCACCCAGCCTTAAATGGGTACCGGATTTTTTTCTGGAAAAGTAAAGCAGCACGGGCGTAATACTGACCACATTACCCCAAAAATCATGTGCTGAAGGTCTGTAAAATATAGGGTCACTAACACCATATTTCCCCTATACGCCACTTGGCGTGACTGGGGTACTTTACTTATACTTTTTATATAATACATATATATTCACACTTCTGACCATTAGCGAGCACACTAACATCTCAGCCACCAAGACTCCATTGAATATAGTACACAGGAAAATCCACTGGACCATAGATACAGCACTACTATTTTTACTTCACAGAAAACAACAGAATTATACTTATTTATAAAGTACATAACAGAACTACTCTTGCTTAATAGAGAATATGACAGAGCTACTTTTACTTATAGAGAATATAACAGAAGTATTCTTACTTAACAGGCAACCTAGAAAAACTAGTCTTACTCAACAGTCAACATAACAAAACCTTTCTTATCTATCAGATTGCATAATAAAGCTAGTCTTACTCAACAGTCAACATAACAAAACCTTTCTTATCTATCAGATTGCATAATAAAGCTAGTCTTACTCAACAGTCAACATAACAAAACTAGTCTTACACAACAGACTTGATATAGAACTGTTATCACACAAAACACAACATGGCAAATATTCTACTCAACATACAACAAATAACCGTTCGTGATGTAGACACAAAATGGTTTTATTTCCAAGTACAAAAATATGCAATCATAGTAATATCTGTATGTATAAATGTCTTGTTAGTCTTCAATTGTGTCAGTGTGCTGGTAGTTCTTCTAATTAAGTCAGTGTGTATTAGTTCTCTTTGTTATGTCAGTGTGCTGGTAGTTCTTCTAATTAAGTCAGTGTGTATTAGTTCTCTTTGTTATGTCAGTGTGCTGGTAGTTCTTCAAATTAAGTCAGTGTGCATTAGTTCTCTTTGTTATGTCAGTGTGCTGGTAGTTCTTCTAATTAAGTCAGTGTGCATTAGTTCTCTTTGTTATGTCAGTGTGCTGGTAGTTCTTCTAATTAAGTCAGTGTGTATTAGTTCTCTTTGTTATGTCAGTGTGCTGGTAGTTCTTCTAATTAAGTCAGTGTGTATTAGTTCTCTTTGTTATGTCAGTGTGCTGGTAGTTCTTCTAATTAAGTCAGTGTGTATTAGTTCTCTTTGTTATGTCAGTGTGCTGGTAGTTCTTCTAATTAAGTCAGTGTGCATTAGTTCTCTTTGTTATGTCAGTGTGCTGGTAGTTCTTCTAATTAAGTCAGTGTGTATTAGTTCTCTTTGTTATGTCAGGGTGCTGGTAGTTCTTCTAATTAAGTCAGTGTGCATTAGTTCTCTCTGTTATGTCAGTGTGCTAGTAGTTCTTCTAATTAAGTCAGTGTGCATTAGTTCTCTTTGTTATGTCAGTGTGCTAGTAGTTCTTCTAATTAAGTCAGTGTGCTGGTAGTTCTTCTAATTAAGTCAGTGTGCTGGTAGTTCTTCTAATTAAGTCAGTGTGCTGGTAGTTCTTCTAATTAAGTCAGTGTGCATTAGTTCTCTTTGTTATGTCAGTGTGCTAGTAGTTCTTCTAATTAAGTCAGTGTGCATTAGTTCTCTTTGTTATGTCAGGGTGCTGGTAGTTCTTCTAATTAAGTCAGTGTGCATTAGTTCTCTTTGTTATGTCAGTGTGCTGGTAGTTCTTCTAATTAAGTCAGTGTGCATTAGTTCTCTTTGTTATGTCAGTGTGCTGGTAGTTCTTCTAATTAAGTCAGTGTATATTAGTTCTCTTTGTTATGTCAGTGTGCTGTTAGTTCTTCTAATTAAGTCAGTGTGTATTAGTTATCTTTGTTATGTCAGTGTGCTGTGCTGTTCTTCTAATTATGTCACTGTGCTATTAAATCCAAATGTTATGTCAATGTGCTGTTATATAGTTCTAATTATGTTGATGTTCTCTTAGTTCTTTTAATTATATCAGTGTGCTGTTAGTTCTCCTAGTTATGTCAGTGTGTTGATAGTTCTTCTAATTATATCAGTGTGCTGTTAGTTCTCCTAGTTTTGTCACTGTCCTGATAGTTTTCCTAGTTTTGTCACTGTCCTGTTAGTTCTAGTTTTGCCAGTGTCCTTATATTTCTTCCAGTTTTGTCAGTGTCCTGTTAGTTCTTAGTTTTGTCAGTGTCCTGTTAGTTCTCCTAGTTTTGTCAGTGTCCTGTTAGTTCTCCTAGTTTTGTCAGTATCCTGTTAGTTCTTCTGGTTTTGTCAGTGTCCTGTTAGTTCTCCTAGTTTTGTCAGTATCCTGTTAGTTCTCCTAGTTTTGTTGATGTCCTGTTAGTTCTCCTAATTTTGTCAGTATCCTGTTAGTTCTCCTAATTTTGTCAGTGTCCTGTTAGTTCTCCTAGTTTTGTCAGTATCCTGTTAGTTCTCCTAATTTTGTCAGTATCCTGTTAGTTCTCCTAATTTTGTCAGTGTCCTGTTAGTTCTCCTAGTTCTGTCACTGTCCTGTTAGTTCTCACAGTTTTGTCAGTGTCCTGTTATTTCTCCTAGTTTTGTCAGTATCCTGTTAGTTCTCCTAATTTTGTCAGTGTCCTGTTAGTTCTCCTAGTTCTGTCACTGTCCTGTTAGTTCTCACAGTTTTGTCAGTGTCCTGTTATTTCTTCTAGTTCTGTCACTGTCCTGTTAGTTCTTCTAGTTTTGTCAGTGTCCTGTTAGTTCTTCTAGTTTTGTCACTGTCCTGTTAGTTCTCCTAGTTCTGTCACTGTCCTGTTAGTTCTCACAGTTTTGTCAGTGCCCTGTTAGTTCTCCTAGTTCTGTCACTGTTCTGTTAGTTCTCCTAGTTCTGTCACTGTCCTGTTAGTTCTCCTAGTTCTGTCAGTGTCCTGTTAGTTCTCCTAGTTCTGTCACTGTCCTGTTAGTTCTCCTAGTTCTGTCACTGTCCTGTTAGTTCTGTCACTGTCCTGTTAGTTCTCCTAGTTCTATCAGTGTCCTGTTAGTTCTCCTAATTTTGTCAGTGTCCTGTTAGTTCTCCTAGTTCTGTCACTGTCCTGTTAGTTCTCCTAGTTTTGTCACTGTCCTGTTAGTTCTCCTAGTTCTGTCACTGTCCTGTTAGTTCTCCTAGTTTTGTCACTGTTTTGTTAGTTCTCCTAGTTCTGTCACTGTCCTGTTAGTTCTCCTAGTTCTGTCACTGTCCTGTTAGTTCTCCTAGTTTTGTTACTGTCCTGTTAGTTCTCCTAGTTCTGTCACTGTCCTGTTAGTTCTCCTAGTTTTGTCACTGTCCTGTTAGTTCTCCTAGTTTTGTCAGTGTCCTGTTAGTTCTCCTAGTTTTGTCACTGTCCTGTTAGTTCTCCCAGTTTTGTCATTGCCCTGTTAGTTCTCCTAGTTTTGTCAGTGCCCTTTTAGTTCTCCTAGTTTTGTCAGTGCCCTTTTAGTTCTCCTTGTTTTGTCAGTGTCCTTTTAGTACTCCCAGTTTTGTCGCTGCCCTGTTAGTTCTCCCAGTTTTGTCAGCGCCCTGTTAGTTCTCCTAGTTCTGTCACTGTCCTGTTAGTTCTCCCAGTTTTGTCACTGTCCTGTTAGTTCTCCCAGTTTTGTCACTGTCCTGTTAGTTCTCCCAGTTTTGTCACTGTCCTGTTTGTTCTCCCAGTTTTGTCACTGTCCTGTTAGTTCTCCCAGTTTTGTCACTGTCCTGTTAGTTCTCCCAGTTTTGTCGCTGTCCTGTTAGTTCTCCTAGCTTTGTCGCTGCCCTGTTAGTTCTTCTAGTTTTGTCAGTGTCCTTTTAGTACTCCCAGTTTTGTCGCTGCCCTGTTAGTTCTCCCAGTTTTGTCAGTGCCCTGTTAGTTCTCCTAGTTCTGTCACTGTCCTGTTAGTTCTCCTAGTTCTGTCACTGTCCTGTTAGTTCTCCCAGTTTTGTCACTGTCCTGTTAGTTCTCCTAGCTTTGTCGGTGTGTCGTTAACTTTCCGATTAATTAAACTTTTAGTGAATTCTATTTATTGTCATCTGCATAGACTGGTACCAGAGCACTTCTGTGTTGTTTCAAAAACAGTCATCCACGTTGATGGAAAAGGAGCTTTCTCCGCTTGGGGGGCATGGCAGTTTCGTGCAACCTTGTTCCTGTTTGATATTCCTGCATAAGGGACCTCCTCATCCTCGGCGCATCAATTTCGTGAAAGACTGTTTCAAGACGATAGTCATGTATAATGCATTTTTTTTTAACAGGACCTGATGTTCATGGAGGACTGTCCCACAAGGACATTTGAGTCGTTCCGTTGTAGCCTCCGTTAGTCATAGTTGACTATGGATTTTACAGCGCCCTCGGGAAATGTTATTATCTCTTTTCTTTCGCCGTGTGTTCTCTTTTTCTATGAATCTGTCTGCCAAAGATTGCGGTCTGCAGCTATCTTTTCCCAGGCTACAGGGTTTACGTTCAGAGCCTTCATGTCATGTTTACACACACCTAGAAATAGAAGTTGTAGGCACCTTTAGCTCTTTTGCCATCTGCCAGTTGTCCATAAAGTATATCTTTTGGTATGCGGCCATCTTTCATACGGTGTAACTGGCCAAGCCAGCGTAACTTACGTTGTTTTAGCACCATGTAGATGTTCTGAACGCCTAGGAGAATGAGGACCTTCACTTTTGTCACCTTATCTTTCCAGGTGATACCCCGGCGCTGACATCGCATATGCAATGCATTTAGTTTTCTCTCTTGCTTTACATAAGCTGTCCATGATTGGCATGGGATCATTGCTTATTCACTTCACCCGCGAGCGTTGCTGTCATTTAGAGAACGTAGATGAAGCTTATCATAACTAAATCGATGACAATCCAGCTCGGTGTAGTTTCATACGTCATAGTCATTGCCATCTTTATTGAACGCCGAAGGTCTGAAAGGATTTTCCCGAAAGCACCCCAAGTTTGTGACGTCTTCAGCTGCGTAAGCCATAGATGGCTGACGTAATTTCACCACACCCTCCCCTGCTCGCAATTCTAAGCACGTCACAACCTTTGGGGGTTCCCCATCAGAGCAGGCATTCAATATAGGTGGCAAAGGTCATAGTCATCTATAAATTCATAAAGGCTTACGAGCTGACATGAAATTCCCGGAAAATCCCTAACTAGCGTGAGCAGGGGCGATCGTGGGTAGAATGACGTCAGTCGTCTATAGCTCCTATACGTCACGCTAGTTAGAGGGGTTTCCGATTTTATTTTCTGCCGGTGGGCCTTTGTAAATCTATAGATGGCGATGCATATATGCACCAGTGTGTCAACCACCAGGTGACCACTGGAGATTACCAGTTCATCAACTTCTGACTCACCAAATCCTTACTATGAGCTACCGAGTCACAACTTTTTGAGAACACTAAATGAGTCACATGTCACATTTTCTGAGTATCATTACGTCTCCTAAATGAGTCACTATGCCACCACTCTCTGAGAATCACCACGTCCTTCCTAAATGGGTTACAAAGTCACCACTCTTGTATATGCCTCACCACTCCTAAATGAGTTATCAAGTCACCATTCTCCTAGAAACACCACCTCAATCCTAAAAGAGTTATCAAGTTACTACTATCTGAGAGACACCACGTCAGAGAATCATCAAATCACCACTATTTTAAAGTCGCAGTGTTACAATTCAGTAATCACCATGTCACCACTACTAAGTGTTTCATGATAGTCACACTGACTCTGAGATTCCTCGGGTCCTGAAACACTAAATTGCAATGTGGTGTGAAATACCATATCGTCTTTAACTGTGTCGACCATGTAGTCACTACGACCCACAAGATCACCTTTTGTTGAGTCCCCATGTAGTCACTACGACCCACAAGATCACCTTTTGTTGAGTCCCCATGTAGTCACCACGACCCAGAAGATCACTTTTTGCTGAGTCCCCATGTAGTCACTACGACCCACAAGATCACCTTTTGCTGAGTCCCCATGTAGTCACTACGACCCAGAAGATCACTTTTTGCTGAGTCCCCATGTAGTCACTACGACCCACAAGATCACCTTTTGTTGAGTCCCCATGTAGTCACTACGACCTAGAAGATCACCTTTTGTTGAGTCCCCATTTAGTCACTACGACCCACAAGATCACCTTTTGCTGAGTCCCCATGTAGTCACTACGACCCACAAGATCACCTTTTACTGAGTCCCCATGTAGTCACTACGACCCACAAGATCACCTTTTGCTGAGTCCCCATGTAGTCACTACGACCCACAAGATCAGCTTTTACTGAGTCCCCATGTAGTCACTACGACCCACAAGATCACCTTTTGCTGAGTCTCCATCTAGTCATTCAGGGAATGGCAGATTACTTGTCAATGAATCACATTGTAGACACTAACTGAAAGAGTCAGATCATCCCTCTAACAAAATCACCAGATCACCACCAAATAAGTCACCAGTTCCAGCTATTAGAATATCACAAAATCGCCCAATCAAGGTAGTCAATCCTCAGAAATCACCAGATAGGCACAATCAAGAGTCTAGAGATAGGGACTACTGAATATGAAAAGCCATCACAACGTCTGTCAATATCTGAGAGACTCATACACAGAGTCGCCAGGTCACCACTATCTGAGAGACTCATACACAGAGTCACCAGGTCACCATTATCTGATAGTCGTCATACATTGTATCCTCGTGCAACGAGTCGCCAGGTCACCACTATCTGAGAAACTCATACACAGAGTCGCCAGGTCACCACTATCTGAGAGACTCATACACAGAGTCGCCAGGTCACCACTATCTGAGAGACTCATACACAGAGTCGCCAGGTCACCACTATCTGAGAGACTCATACACAGAGTCGCCAGGTCACCACTATCTGAGAGACTCATACACAGAGTCGCCAGGTCACCACTATCTGAGAGACTCATACACAGAGTCGCCAGGTCACCACTATCTGATAGTCGTCATACATTGTATCCTCGTGCACCGAGTCACCAGGTCACCATTATCTGATAGTCGTCATACATTGTATCCTCGTGCACCGAGTCACCATTATCTGAGAGTCGTCATACAATGTATCCTCGTGCACCGAGTCACCATTATCTGATAGTCGTCATACATTATATCCTCGTGCACCAGGTCACCATTATCTGAGAGTCGTCATACAAGGAGTCGCTAGGTCACCATTATCTGAGAGTCGTCGTACAATGTATCCTCGTGCACTGAGTCACCAATATCTGAAAGTCTCATACAAGGAGTCGCTAGATCACCATTATCTGAGAGTCGCCACTTACCAGACTACCTGCGAGTCATGCGTCAATGAGAGGCTTCAGCGGGGGATACCAACTCAGCGTTCACTAGGAGTCACGAGGCCACCTTAGACCATCATGTCGCCATTTTTTTTAATTTTTTGAACAATCAACGCTCGATTATTTGAGTAGCCAAAATTTAGTTACTTGAATAGTCTAAATTTGGTTTCAATTTGAATAGTCTAAATTTGGTTTCTATTTGAATAGTCTAAATTTGGTTTCTATTTGAATAGTCTAAATTTTGTGTTATTTGAATAGTCTAAATTTGGTGCTATTTGAATAGACTAAATTTGGTTGCTATTTGAATAGACTAAATTTGGTGTTATTTGAATAGTCTAAATTTGGTGCTATTTGAATAGACTAAATTTGGTTGCTATTTGAATAGACTAAATTTGGTGCTACTTGAATAGACTAAATTTGGTTGCTATTTGAATAGACTAAATTTGGTGCTATTTGAATAGTCTAAATTTGGTGCTATTTGAATAGACTAAATTTGGTGTTATTTGAATAGACTAAATTTGGTTTCTATTTGAATAGACTAAATTTGGTTGCTATTTGATTAGACTAAATTTGGTGTTATTTGAATAGACTAAATTTGGTTGCTATTTGAATAGACTAAATTTGGTGTTATTTGAATAGACTAAATTTGGTTGCTATTTGAATAGACTAAATTTGGTGTTATTTGAATAGTCTAAATTTGGTGCTATTTGAATAGACTAAATTTGGTGTTATTTGAATAGACTAAATTTGGTTGCTATTTGAATAGACTAAAATTGGTGTTATTTGAATAGTCTAAATTTGGTGCTATTTGAATAGACTAAATTTGGTTGCTATTTGAATAGACTAAATTTGGTGCTATTTGAATAGACTAAATTTGGTGTTATTTGAATAGACTAAATTTGGTTGCTATTTGAATAGACTAAATTTGGTGCTATTTGAATAGTCTAAATTTGGTGCTATTTGAATAGACTAAATTTGGTGCTATTTGAATAGACTAAATTTGGTTGCTATTTGAATAGACTAAATTTGGTTGCTATTTGAATAGTCTAAATTTGGTGCTATTTGAATAGACTAAATTTGGTGCTATTTGAATAGACTAAATTTGGTGTTATTTGAATAGACTAAATTTGGTTGCTATTTGAATAGACTAAATTTGGTTGCTATTTGAATAGACTAAATTTGGTGCTATTTGAATAGACTAAATTTGGTGCTATTTGAATAGACTAAATTTGGTGTTATTTGAATAGACTAAATTTGGTTGCTATTTGAATAGACTAAATTTGGTTGCTATTTGAATAGACTAAATTTGGTGCTATTTGAATAGACTAAATTTGGTGTTATTTGAATAGTTAAATTTGGTTGATATTTGAATAGACTAAATTTGATGTTATTTGAATAGACTAAATTTGGTGCTATTTGAATAGACTAAATTTGGTTGCTACTTGAATAGAATAAATTTGGTGTTATTTGAATAGACTAAATTTGGTTGCTATTTGAATAGACTAAATTTGGTGCTATTTGAATAGACTAAATTTGGTTGCTATTTGAATAGACTAAATTTGGTGCTATTTGAATAGTCTAAATTTGGTGCTATTTGAATAGACTAAATTTGGTGTTATTTGAATAGACTAAATTTGGTTTCTATTTGAATAGACTAAATTTGGTTGCTATTTGATTAGACTAAATTTGGTGTTATTTGAATAGACTAAATTTGGTTGCTATTTGAATAGACTAAATTTGGTGTTATTTGAATAGACTAAATTTGGTTGCTATTTGAATAGACTAAATTTGGTGTTATTTGAATAGTCTAAATTGGTGCTATTTGAATAGACTAAATTTGGTGTTATTTGAATAGACTAAATTTGGTTGCTATTTGAATAGACTAAAATTGGTGTTATTTGAATAGTCTAAATTTGGTGCTATTTGAATAGACTAAATTTGGTTGCTATTTGAATAGACTAAATTTGGTGCTATTTGAATAGACTAAATTTGGTGTTATTTGAATAGACTAAATTTGGTTGCTATTTGAATAGACTAAATTTGGTGCTATTTGAATAGTCTAAATTTGGTGCTATTTGAATAGACTAAATTTGGTGCTATTTGAATAGACTAAATTTGGTTGCTATTTGAATAGACTAAATTTGGTTGCTATTTGAATAGTCTAAATTTGGTGCTATTTGAATAGACTAAATTTGGTGCTATTTGAATAGACTAAATTTGGTGTTATTTGAATAGACTAAATTTGGTTGCTATTTGAATAGACTAAATTTGGTTGCTATTTGAATAGACTAAATTTGGTGCTATTTGAATAGACTAAATTTGGTGCTATTTGAATAGACTAAATTTGGTGTTATTTGAATAGACTAAATTTGGTTGCTATTTGAATAGACTAAATTTGGTTGCTATTTGAATAGACTAAATTTGGTGCTATTTGAATAGACTAAATTTGGTGTTATTTGAATAGTTAAATTTGGTTGATATTTGAATAGACTAAATTTGATGTTATTTGAATAGACTAAATTTGGTGCTATTTGAATAGACTAAATTTGGTTGCTACTTGAATAGAATAAATTTGGTGTTATTTGAATAGACTAAATTTGGTTGCTATTTGAATAGACTAAATTTGGTGCTATTTGAATAGACTAAATTTGGTTGCTATTTGAATAGACTAAATTTGGTGCTATTTGAATAGTCTAAATTTGGTGCTATTTGAATAGACTAAATTTGGTGTTATTTGAATAGACTAAATTTGGTTGCTATTTGAATAGTCTAAATTTGGTGTTATTTGAATAGACTAAATTTGATGCTATTTGAATAGACTAAATGTGGTGTTATTTGAATAGACTAAATTTGGTTGTTATTTAAGTAGTCTAAATTTGGTGTTATTTGAATAGTCTAAATTTGGTGTTATTTGAATAGTCTAAATTTGGTTGTTATTTAATTAGTCTAAATTTGGTATTATTTGAATAGTCTAAATTTGGTTGTTATGTAATTAGTCTAAATTTGGTGTTATTTGAATAGTCTAAATTTGGTGTTATTTGAATAGTCTAAATTTGGTGTTATTTGAATAGTCTAAATTTTTTATTTGAATGGCCAAATTTGGTTGTTATTTGAATAGTCTAAATCTGGTTGTTATTTGAATAGTCTAAATTGTGTTATTTGAATATTCTAATTTGGTTGTTATTAGAATAGCCAAAATTGGGTATTATTTGAATAGCCAAAATATAGTGTTATTTGAATAGTCTAGATTTAGTGTTATTTGAATAGTCTAATTTTATATTATTTGAATAGTCTAAAGTTGGTTGTTATTTGTATAGTCTAAATTTGGCTGTTATTTGAATGGTGTAAAATTTTGTTGATATTTAAAGCGCCAAAATGTGGTTGTTCACAACAATCATTGCTTGAACTTATCACTTCATCTTATCTTAATTTGGCATTTTCTATCATTCATTTCTCGGATCCTTTTTCTGACCTCTCAAATCTTGAGATATCAAATCATATTTATGACCTCTCACATCGTATATTTGAGCTCTCTGATCATTGATGACCTCACAGACCATGTATTGAAGCTCTCAGATCATTGATGGCCTCTCAGATAATGCATTTGAGCTCTCATGTCAATGATAGCCTCCCACTTTCCTTCTTTGAGCTCTCAGATCATTTATGACCCCTCATATTAACTCTTTGAGGTCTCAGATCATTTATGACCCCTCATATTAACTCTTTGAGGTCTCAGATCATTTATGACCCCTCATATTAACTCTTTGAGGTCTCAGATCATTTATGACCCCCATATTAACTCTTTGAGGTCTCAGATCATTTATGACCCCTCATATTAACTCTTTGAGGTCTCAGATCATTTATGACCCCTCATATTAACTCTTTGAGGTCTCAGATCATTTATGACCCCTCATATTCACTCTTTGAGGTCTCAGATCATTTATGACCCCCCATATCCACTATTTGAGGTCTCAGATCATTTATGACCCCTCATATCCACTCTTTGAGGTCTCAGCTCATTTATGACCCCTCATATCCACTCTTTGAGGTCTCAGATCATCGATGGCCTCACATATCCACTCTTTGAGGTCTCAACTCATTGATGACCCTCTCATATCCACTCTTTGAGGTCTCAGCTCATTTATGACCCCTCATATCCACTCTTTGAGGTCTCAGATCATCGATGACCTCACATATCCACTCTTTGAGGTCTCAGCTCATTTATGACCCCTCATATCCACTCTTTGAGGTCTCAGATCATCGATGACCTCACATATCCACTCTTTGAGGTCTCAGATCATCGATGACCTCACATATCCACTCTTTGAGGTCTCAGATCATCGATGACCTCACATATCCACTCTTTGAGGTCTCAGCTCATTTATGACCCCTCATATCCACTCTTTGAGGTCTCAGATCATCGATGACCTCACATATCCACTCTTTGAGGTCTCAGATCATCGATGACCTCACATATCCACTCTTTGAGGTCTCAAGTCATTGATGACCTATCATATCCACTCTTTGAGGCCTCCGATCATTGATGACCTATCATATCCACTCTTTGAGCTCTCAGATAGTTGATGGCTTTTCAGATTATGTCCGCCATCCCTCATAGAAATCTCTAAGTTCTCAGATTCTGTCTTCGACCATTCAATCCTCACAATAGTTTCTCAGATTCTGTCTTCGACCATTCAATCCTCACAATAGTTTCTCAGATTCTGTCTTCGACCATTCAATCCTCACAATAGTTTCTCAGATTCTGTCTTCGACCATTCAATCCTCACAAATGTTTCTCAGATTTCACACCTGCTCCCCACATGTTGATGTTTTTGTCAGCTGTCTAGACGTTCAGCTTGGCGACGGTCGCCGTTGTTTTGTCAACTGTCTCAGAGGGCAGCTCGTCAAGATTCATTGATGTTATGTCGACTGTCTCAAAGGAGTGGGTGCAAAAGACAGCCGTCGTTCTGTCGGCTGTATCTTGGGGCACGTCTCCGATAGTCGTTCTGTCGGCTGTCTCTGAGGGCACATCTCCAATAGTTGTTCTGTCGGCTGTCTTGGATGACTGACCACCAATAATCGTCATTCTGTGGGCTGTCTCGTGGGACTGGTCGCTGACAATCACTGCTGTATTATTTGTCTTGATATCACCGTTTGTGCACACAATGTTTCGAGCCGAGTGGGTAGAGCATGTCTGATTGTCTAATTGAGAATAAACCTCGCCACAGACCTGTGGATCAATATGTGCTATTTTACTCAATTCTCTGGCCTCATCGCAGAGCTGTGAAATATGAGCTCTTTCACTGAAGTCCTTGGTCTCGCCACACGCTCTTTCACTGAAGTCCTTGGTCTCGACACACGTTCTTTCACTGAAGTCCCTGGTCTCGCCACACGTTCTTTCACTGAAGTCATTGGTCTCGACACACGTTCTTTCACTGAAGTCCCTGGTCTCGCCACACGTTCTTTCACTGAAGTTCCTAGTCTCACTAGCTCTTTCACTGAAGTCCCTGGTCTCGCCACATGCTCTTTCACTGAAGTCCTTGGTCTCGCCACACGCTCTTTCACTGAAGTCCTTGGTCTCGACACACGCTCTTTCACTGAAGTCCCTGGTCTCGCCACACGTTCTTTCACTGAAGTTCCTAGTCTCACTAGCTCTTTCACTGAAGTCCCTGGTCTCGCCACATGCTCTTTCACTGAAGTCCTTGGTCTCGACACACGTTCTTTCACTGAAGTCCCTGGTCTCACTAGCTCTTTCACTGAAGTCCCTGGTCTCGCCACACGCTCTTTCACTGAAGTCCTTGGTCTCGACACACGTTCTTTCACTGAAGTCCCTGGTCTCGCCACACGTTCTTTCACTGAAGTTCCTAGTCTCACTAGCTCTTTCATTTAAGTCCCTGGTCTCGCCACATGCTCTTTCACTGAAGTCCCTGGTCTCGCCACACGTTCTTTCACTGAAGTTCCTAGTCTCACTAGCTCTTTCACTGAAGTCCCTGGTCTCGCCACATGCTCTTTCACTGAAGTCCCTGGTCTCGCCACATGCTCTTTCACTGAAGTCCCTGGTCTCGCCACATGCTCTTTCACTGAAGTCCCTGGTCTCGCCACACGTTTTTTCACTGATGTCCCTGGTCTCGCCATACGCTCTTTCACTGAAGTTCCTAGTCTCACTAGCTCTTTCACTGAAGTCCCTGGTCTCGCCACACGCTCTTTCACTGAAGCCCCTTGTCTCGTTATGTGCTCTTTCACTCAGGTCACTGGTCTCACAACACGCTCTTTCACTGAAGTCCCTGGTCTCGCTAAATGCTTTTCCACTCGAGACCCTAGTTTCGCCACACGCTATTTCACTCACGTTCCTCACTTCTGGAACTACTATTCTCCTGGTGAATTGATCTCTGCTGTCCTCACTTTGGATGACTCCAATCACATTTTCAAAATATGCATTGCTTTCTCCTGCCAATTTGTATCCACTTTCGGTCTCAGCGCTTATACTGTCACTATGACAACCGCCGAGTCTACATAAGATCTCATTGGCTGGCTTGTATGTAGGACATGTCTGATTGTCTCCACTTGGCTCCAGACTTCTGCTGACCTCCATTTGTCTGGCAGTGCAGTCTTCGTAAGATGGTAATTTGTTGTCAAGAGCATCCTGCGACATAAGTGGAGGCAGCCCGCGCCCTGGCATTTGTTCTTGAAGGGCATGCTCCCTCCTATGCCGTGCAATTAGTTCCTGTATATCGACGAGCACGGGTAGTCCCCGGAGCGGGGCATGACTCCCTTGGCTGTACTGGCGGACCAGGGAACTCACTATATCCATTGGCTGCGCCGAGGCTGTTACGTCACACGAGTGGCATCTCGTGAAATTCCGCATCACATCCTGGTAGGCTGGCGGTGGGGTGTGCAGGTTTGAGAACTGGTCACACTGTTCGGTCTCGTCAGTGGCGCTGGTTAAGTTATTAGCCGCTTTAGCCGCCTCTAGTTTTGCTGAAACAGAAAATGGAAGATCTCTTCATTCGTTATAGAGTTTATAATGTAGATGGTGTCAATATTCATTGTAGAATTTATAATGTAGATGGCGTCAACATTCGTTATAGCGTTTATAATGTACATAGTGTCAATATTCATTGTAGAGTTTATAATGTACATAGTGTCAACATTCATTGTAGAGTTTATAATGTACATAGTGTCAATATTCATTGTAGAGTTTATAATGTACACAGTGTCAACATTCATTGTAGAGATTATAATGTACATAGTGTCAACATTCATTGTAGAGTTTATAATGTACATAGTGTCAACATTCATTGTAGAATTTATAGTGTCCATAGTGTCAATATTCATTGTAGAATTTATAGTGTCAACAGTCATTGTAGAATTTATAATGTAGATGGTGTCAACATTCATTGTAGAATTTATAGTGTCCATAGTGTCAATATTCATTGTAGAGTTTATAGTGTCAACAGTCATTGTAGAATTTATAGTGTCAATATTCATTGTAGAATTTATAATGTAGATGGTGTCAACATTCATTGTAGAATTTATAATGCAGATGGTGTCAACATTAATTGTATAACTTATAATGTTGATAGTGTCAATATTCATTGTAGAATTTATAATGTACATAATGTCAATATTTATTGTAGAATTTATAGTGTACATAATGTCAATATTCATTGTAGAATTTATAGTGTCAACATTCATTGTAGAATTTATAGTGTCAACATTCATTGTAGAATTTATAATGTTGATAGTGTCAACATTCCTTGCAGAGTTTATGATGTATACAGTGTCAACATTCATTGTAAAATTTATAATGTTGATAGTGTCAACATTCATTGTTGAGTTTATAATGTAGATATTGTCATTGTAAAGTTTATGATGTAGATAGTGTCAATATTTATTGTAGAGTATGATATATATATATATATATGTGTGTCAACATTCATTGTAGAGTTTATAATGTTGATAGTGTCAATATTCATTGTAGAGTATGATAAATATATGTGTCAACATTCATTGTAGAGTTTATAATGTTGATAGTGTCAATATTCATTGTAGAATTTATGATGTATATTGTGTCAACATTCATTGTAGAGTTTGATGCAGTTTGTGTAACATTCATTGTAGAGTTTGATGTAGTTTGTGTAACATTCATTGTAGAGTTTGATGTAGTTTGTGTAACAATCATTGTAATGGACTGAAAAGTCTTTGTTGTGAATATTATTTTTGTTTTTAAGTTGTGTACATTTATTGTAAAGGTTTGTCTTTGAGCTTGGTTTTGAACATTCAGTGTTGTAAATATTCAGTGTAGTGATTTCTGAATATTCAGTGTTGTAAATATTCAGTGTAGTGATTTCTGAACATTCAGTGTTGTAAATATTCAGTGTAGTGATTTCTGAATATTCAGTGTTGTAAATATTCAGTGTAGTGATTTCTGAACATTCAGTGTAGTAGATCTTGATCATTATTGCAGAAAATCACATACTAAAATTCCCTTTTGTGATATGAAGGTACTACATAGTCATTATCATGTGCCATACTGGTTGGTGTAGGCGATCATGTCATTCCACAACGTTCTGCTTAGCATGCATCTTATCAGTCCTGTTCTGATTACTGTGCCGCAACACCAATTCTCCAGCATATCCTCTTTTTGTCGTCCGCGATCTCTCTTTCCATGTATTTTACCAGTTGTAACCAAGTATTCCAACTTTTCTCCTCTTTTGATGCGCCCGGAAAATGTTGATTGTTCCTTTCTGATGTTTCTTATGAGCTCGCTTTTTGTGTTGGCCTCTTTGAGAATTTCCTCGTTGGTCTTGTTAGCTGTGCAGGGTACTCTCAATATTCTTCTGAAAAATTCCATCTCTGTGGCCTCTAATCGTCTTTTCATTTGTTTGTCTATTCTCGTTAGTGTACAGACGACTTGATATATTTAGCATTTTACTTTATTAGGCTTACGACTGACTCAGCAGGTCGGTGAGGGATAAATGTTTTATGCTCAGAGAAATACACAGAAGATGGAGATAGATAAACATAAAGTAGCAAAAATAAATATATGAGGGATAAAAAATAAAGAAGTCGAACTTATAGAAGAAATGACAAAAAGGAAAATTAAAATACTAGGATTAGCGGACACCAGAGTAAAAGGACAACAGATAAAGAAAACACACATGAACTACACAAAAAATATTCTCAGGAGTCGACAACACAGAAAGAGCAACACATGGAGTAGGTTTTATCATCGACTCAGAACATGCAAAGAACATTCTAGAAATAAAATAACATTGAGAAAGAATTATCACAATTAAACTACTAGAATACGATCGAAAAACAAATTACGTTCAAATCTATGCACCATGCAACAAAAATGAAAGAGACAGCGAAGAATTCTACGACACATTGAAATGTGAAATGAAATCATTAACAAGATTGACGAAAGCGACGACATGTTAGTGATGGGAGATTTTAATGGAAGGCTTGAGAAACACAACAGTGAGAACAGTGATATCTTAGGACCCTTTAGCGATAAAACAGCTGAAATAAACGAAAATGGAAGCAGACTGCTGGATCTATGCAATCAAAATGATTTATTTATCACCAACACATTCTTCAAACACAGAGAGTCGCAAGTATACACCTGGTACAAATGGAATGACACAACATGCAGCAGCCAGATAGATTTTATACTAACAAGACAACAGAACAAGAAAAGAGCAACCGACAGTAGAGCAATCCCTAATATTACAGATGAAACGGATCACAAGATGGTTATGATCACACTAAGACAGCCAAAAATAAAGAGAAAACACGAAAACAAACAAAAGAAGCGAAAAGAACATACAATAAAAATACAACAATTAAAAGATCAAGAAACAAGGAAAACCCTAGAAGAAAAACTAACAGAGGAATTCAAGAAACTCCCTAACGAAGTAGGCACAGTAGAAGAAGAGTGGAAACAATTTAAAGAAACAGTAACCAACATCTCTAAAACAGTTTGTGGAACAAAGCTAAGAACAAGAGAAGGGAAAAAGAGCGCCCCGTGGTGGAACGAAACAATCAGAGAAGCAATGAAAGAAAAAGAAGAAACTGTTTAAAAATTGGAGGGAGAACAAGAACCAAGAAAAATATGAAAAATATGCCTTAGTTGGAAAAAAAGGTTAAAATGTTGATCAAAGAAGCTAAACAAAAGAATTGGACAGAATTCGGACAAAACATGAGCAGGGACTTCAAGCCAGCCACAAGAGATTTCTACAAAGCAGTAAAAACCACAAGAGCGAGAAAAAAAAAAATCATGATCCTATTGAGCTCATAAATGACAAAGACGGACAGCCAATATCAAATAACCAATGTATGCAACAGAGATGGAAAGAATATTTTGAAGACCTGTTAAACATACCAACTACCAATAAGACAACAAAAACCACGCTAGAACTCACAAATACTGAACCCAACATCATGAAAGAGGAAATCGAAGAAGTAATCAAATATGCACCAAGAAATAAAGCACCGGGGTTAGATAACATACCAATAGAAATAATAGCAGCAGCAGGAGAAACAGGAGTGCAATGGCTGCACAGAATATTTAATGCAGCATGGCACCAACAACAAGCCCCAGAAGACTGGCAAAAGGCAATCATCATACCAATATGGAAAAAGAAAGGTAGCAAAAGAGACTGCAATCAATATAGAGGTATATCTCTTCTCAGCCATGTAGGAAAGCTATACTCCAAAATCTTGGAAAAAAGGCTGAGACCAATAATAGAACTACAGTTAAGCGATTCTCAAATGGGGTTCCGAAAAAAACAGAGGATGTACTGATGCACTATTCACATTAAAACAGCTTGCAGAAAAACGACAGAACACAATCAAAACTTATACAAAGCCTTCATTGACCAGGAAAAAGCATTCGACAGAGTAAACAGAGAACAGCTGTGGGAGATACTAACAACATACGGAGTAAGCCAACATCTAACCAACCTTATTAAAAGTCTCTACATCAACAGTAGCTGCAGGGTCAGAACAGCAGCAGGCTACTCAGACCACTTCGAAGTTAGATTTGGTGTAAGACAGGGGTGCGTACTATTCCCCCTACTGTTTATTACATTAAAAAAAAAAAAAGTAAAGTACCCCCCGTCACGCCAAGTGGCGTATAGGGAAATATGGTGTTAGTGACCCTATATTTTACAGACCTTCAGCACATGATTTTTTGGGGTAATGTGGTCGGTATTACGCCCATGCTGCTTTACTTTCCCAGAAAAAATCCGGTACCCATTTAAGGCTGGGTGAACCCGGAGCCGTCGGTTGGGATCGAACCCTACCCCTTGTCCGTAGTAGTCCAGTTCACTAACCACTGAGCTATCGCGGCTCCCACTAATTTTTAGGGAATTAGTAAAACCCAGGTGTCCTCGCCAGGGAACGAACCCCGGCTGTTGCCGTGGTAAGCCAACCGCCTATCGATTGTGCTAACCGGACACCCTGTTTATTACATACATGGACCATATATGCAAGCTAGCCAACCCATCAGAGACAGATGAGATCAACGAGCTTTTATTTTTATGCAGACGATCAGGCACTAATACATGAAACAATAGAAGACCTACAAGAACACTTAAACAAACTCAACATCTCAGGTACAAAATACAACATGAAAATCAACATCAACAAAACAGAAGTCATGAATGTCACCAAAAATAAACAGAACATCAACATAACTATAAAAGGCAGACAACTTAAACAAGTAGAGGAATTCAAATACCTAGGAAGTCTAATGACACGATAATTCTCAAACAGCAGAGATAGAATCAAGATGCAACAAAGCTTGGCAAATCATCGGACAGCTATCACCACTATTGTCCAA
Source organism: Megaustenia siamemsis (assembly GCA_032433765.1). Lineage (NCBI taxonomy): Eukaryota > Metazoa > Mollusca > Gastropoda > Stylommatophora > Ariophantidae > Megaustenia > Megaustenia siamemsis. The sequence continues at coordinate 99,011,443 of JAVIAB010000125.1, forward strand.
CAAGGAAATAACTGTGGAGGCAAAACGAGCACTCTACAATACAATCTTCATCCCAACGTTGTGCTACCAATGCCAGTCCTGGACCCTAGATGCAAGAACAATAAGAAAAATAACCTCTACAGAGATGAAATGTGTTAGACGAATGACAGGAAACAGTCTGAGAGATAAGATCAGAAATGAAGAACTGAGAAAAAAGCTAGGAATAACCCCCGCCATAGAATATATAAGGAAACAAGAGATAAAATGGTTTGGCCACGTGACAAGGCAGAAAGAACAAAACACAACACAACGAGCCTTCAACAAACGTGAGAACACCAGACCCAAGGGTCGACCACGAAAAAGATAGGTCGATGGAATATTAGAAGCACTAGGAAACATAACAGCAGCAGAGGCGAACAGAAGAGCAAAATACCGCAAATTATATCTCCCCTCGACGCTGAAAGGCAGATGAGGAAGGAAAGAAGAAGACTTTATTAGGGCACGTCCTGTAGCAGGTCTACAGATTGTGATATGTTATATTGTAACTATTATATCATTTGGTGTAACTTGGCACTGATATATGCTGAATGTATGGTATTATTTTTGTTTTATTTTTGTATAGTTTTTAACTGTTATGTAGAGCCTGTCTTAACATATGGATGTGAATTATGGACAATGGGACAACAGACAAGAAAGTCAGAGGAGGCTGTAGAAATGTTGTTTTACAGAAGAATGTTGAGAATACCAAGGACAGCAAAGAAGAGTAATGAAAACGTTCTGAAAGAGGCCAAAGCAAAAAGAGAGCTAATTTCCAAAATTAGGAAGAGACAAGCATCATTGTTAGCTCAGTGGTTAGTGAACTGGACTACAGGGAGCCGTGATAGCTCAGTGGTTAGTGAACTGGACTACAGGGAGCCGCGATAGCTCAGTGGTTAGTGAACTGGACTACAGGGAGCCGTGATAGCTCAGTGGTTAGTGAACTGGACTACAGGGAGCCGTGATAGCTCAGTGGTTAGTGAACTGGACTACAGGGAGCCGTGATAGCTCAGTGGTTAGTGAACTGGACTACAGGGAGCCGCGATAGCTCAGTGGTTAGTGAACTGGACTACAGGGAGCCGCGATAGCTCAGTGGTTAGTGAACTGGACTACAGGGAGCCGTGATAGCTCAGTGGTTAGTGAACTGGACTACAGGGAGCCGCGATAGCTCAGTGGTTAGTGAACTGGACTACAACGGACAAGATGTCGGGTTCGATCCTGATCGACGGCTTCCAGGTTCACCCAGCCTTTAGTGGGTACCGGATTTTTTTTCTGGGAAAGTAAAGCGGCACGGGCGTAATACCGACCACATTACCCCTCAAAAATCATGTGCTGAATGTCTATAAAAATGTTGATCACTAACACCATCTTCCCTATACGCCACTGGGCGTGACGGGGCTCTTTACTTTTTTTTTTTAATCATCATTTTTGCAATGAGAAATGAACAGCTGGAATATATTGTGACAACTTGGAAAATTGAGGGACGAAGAGATAGAGGGATGCAAAGAGAAAAGATACCAGACATCTTTAAGAGGATTGCTTGGCAGAAAGTCAACAACAGAAATTATAAATAACTGTCGTGATCAAACGTTGTGTTGTGGAGAGACATGATCACCTATGCCAGCAGACATGGTACTTGATGATCATGATGGTATTATAGTGTAGGTTTGAACTAATGTTAGCACATTCTTTTACATAATCTGTTACAGGGCACCCGCACACATAATATAACAAGGCTGGTTGCAGAAAGTAAGAGTTGCAACGCTAAAATACAACAATAAAGCGGTAAAATGCATTGACAATGGTAATGATAATATTCCATATCAATGAATATGATAATATTCCATTGAAAAATATGCCAGAAGATTTTTTCACAAAGTTGTGTTACAAGATCTATTCATACGGATACTAATGCTGAACTCTTTGTTTACAAATGTAATGTTACACAACTCATCGACCGTTATTGTTGATCTTGTTAGCGTGCACCAGTTTTGATTTCCCTAACGAACTAGGAGGTGCACGTGGCAGTGTGGCTAAAACCGGTGTAAGGTGTACGGTGTAAGGTGTACGGTGTAAGGTGTACGGTGTAATGTGTACGGGTGTAAGGTGTATGGTGTACGGGTGTAAGGTGCACGGTGTAAGGTGCACGGTGTAAGGTGCACGGTGTAAGGTGCAAGGTGTACGGTGTAAGGTGTTCGAAACCCACGGAACGGATTTGTTTTTCTATCAGGGATGAAATAACTCACACGTCGTGGCCACTCTGATTCATTAGCCCCCCCCCCCCCCCCCCACCCCAGCAATGGAACTATGTGTCTGGTGAAGATTGTTTTTTGTGTTTATTTTGTCTCGATAGACTGGATAGACTGGACTGTGGGTGAATGTAACGCGTCCCTCTCCATGGCAACCGTCTGATCTGGTGACTTACAGATATTTTCGAACTATCTTTTCTTTTTTTATCATTAAGTGCTCTTTTACGTGCGCAAAGTGCATACGGGACCTCCTGATTCTCTCTCCCCCCTCCCCCCCCCCCCCCTTTTTATCTGAGGTGTAAGTAAATGACAGTTTCCCGCTACGAATGGGGAATATGGTGTTAGTGACCAGATTTGTTCACATTTGTAGGTGATGTGGTCGGTATTTACCAGGCCGCCTTTCCTTCTCAGAAAACTCTCTGGTACCCATTTTTCAACGCTGGGTGAAACCTGGAGTCAGTCCTACAAAAAAGCCACCTCGTGGGATCGAACCGGGACTCTTCTAATCTGGAAGCGTGGACACTAACCACTCAGCTAACGAGGCTCCTGTGGATGGCCTCATATTAAATAGCACTACCCAATGATAGGCAGAGTAAAGCCAAGAATAAACTACGGGTTCTGAGGGGGAAATTCCTACCGCATGTGAAGGGATTCGAACCCGTGGGACTCTTTGACCAGACATCTTACCACTAAACCAACATCTAACCAATCTTATCGATTCAGATAAAGTTACGTAGCTCATCCATATTCACATCTATTCATTATTTAGGGCTATATAACATTAACCCTTACAAAAGGTTGGCTGACAGGGCTATACCACAGCCAACTACGGGAGCCACTATACTACAGCCAACTACGGGAGCCACTATACCACAGCCAACTACGGGAGCCACTATACCACAGCCAACTACGGGAGCCACTATACCACAGCCAACTACGGGAGCCACTATACCACAGCCAACTACGGGAGCCACTATACCACAGCCAACTACGGGAGCCACTATACCACAGCCAACTACGGGAGCCACTTTACCACAGCCAACTACGGGAGCCACTATACCACAGCCAACTACGGGAGCCACTATACCACAGCCAACTACGGGAGCCACTATACTACAGCCAACTACGGGAGCCACTATACCACAGCCAACTACGGGAGTCACTATACCACAGCCAACTACGAGATTCACTATACCACAGCCAACTACGGGAGTCACTATACCACAGCCAACTACGGGAGTCACTATACCACAGCCAACTACGGGAGTCACTATACCACAGCCAACTACGGGAGCCACTATACCACAGCCAACTACGGGAGCCACTATACCACAGCCAACTACGGGAGCCACTATACCACAGCCAACTACGGGAGCCACTATACCACAGCCAACTACGGGAGACACTATACCACAGCCAACTACGGGAGTCACTATACCACAGCTAACTACGGGAGCCACTATACCACAGCCAACTACGGGAGCCACTATACCACAGCCAACTACGGGAGACACTATACCACAGCCAACTACGGGAGCCACTCGCTGGTTAATAAACTGGACCACAAAGCCAAGAGGATCGACTGCTCCGGGTTCACCCATTCTTAAATGGGTACCGGATTGTTTTCTGTGATCGTAATACCGACCACGTTGCTCCAAAAATAATGTGCCAAATGTCAAAATGTATGGTCACTAACACCATATTCCCTATACGCCACTTGGCGTGACGGGGCGTTTACTTTTTTTTATAGCCAGCTATGTCTCAGGCAAAAGCAGCTTTCCAAAAAAATGAGGAAGATACTATACAATCCATTTTTCACACTAAAAACAAGAAAAAGAATTCTTAAGTGTTATGTAGAGCCAGTCTTAACATATGGATGTGAATCATGGACAATAGGACAACAGACAAGAAAATCACTGGAGTCTGTAGAAATGTGATTTACAGAAGAATGTTGAGAATACCATGAACAGCTAAGAAGAGTAATGAAAACGTTCTGAAAGAGGCCAAAGCGAAAAGAGAGCTAATTTCCAATATTAAGAAGAAACAATCATCATTTTTTTGTCCATGTAATGAGACGAGAACAACTAGAATATATTGTAACAAGTGGGAAAATTGAGGGACGAAGACATAGAGAGAAGCAAAGAGAAAAAATACCAGACAGCTTAAGAGAATGGCTTTACAGAAAGTCAACAACAGAAATGATAAATAACTGTCAAGATCGAAAGTTATGGAGAGACATGATCACCTACGACAGCAGGCATGGCACTTGATGATGATGATAACATCAAAGACCCGCGGACTGAAATAGTTCACTCAAAGCTTGTGACGTTTTCAGCACTGCCAGCAAATCGTTTGTGGGTAAAATTACGTCAGCTATCTATAGCTGCCCTATAGCCATCTATAGCTGCCCTATAGCTATCTATAGCTGCCCTATAGCTATCTATAGCTGCCCTATAGTCATCTATAGCTGCCCTATAGTCATCTATAGCTGCCCTATAGTCATCTATAGCTGCCCTATAGTCATCTATAGCTGCCCTATAGTCATCTATAGCTGCCCTATAGTCATCTATAGCTCCCCAATAGTCATCTATAGCTCCCCAATAGTCATCTATAGCTCCCCAATAGTCATCTATAGCTGCCCTATAGTCATCTATAGCTCCCCAATAGCCATCTATAGCTGCCCAATAGTCATCTATAGCTGCCCTATAGTCATCTATAGCTCGCCCACAGCCATCTATAGCTGCCCTATAGCCATCTATAGCTGCCCTATAGCCATCTATAGCTGCCCTATAGTAATCTATAGCTGCCCTATAGTCATCTATAGCTCGCCCACAGCCATCTATAGCTGCCCTATAGCCATCTATAGCTGCCCTATAGCCATCTATAGCTCCCCCATAGTCATCTATAGCTGCCCTATAGTCATCTATAGCTCCCCATAGCCATCTTTAGCTCGCCAATAGCCATCTATAGCTCCCCATAGCCATCTATAGCTCCCCATAGCCATCTATAGCTCCCAATAGCCATCTATAGCTCCCCATAGCCATCTATAGCTCCCCATAGCCATCTATAGCTCCACAATAGTCATCTATAGCTGCCCTATAGCCATCTATAGCTCCCCAATAGTCATCTATAGCTGCCCATAGCCATCTATAGCTCCCCAATAGTCATCTATAGCTGCCCATAGCCATCTATAGCTCCCCATAGCCATCTATAGCTCCCCATAGCCATCTATAGCTGCCCAATAGCCATCTATAGCTGCCCTATAGCCATCTATAGCTGCCCAATAGCCATCTATAGCTCCCCATAGCCATCTATAGCTCCTCAATAGTCATCTATAGCTGCCCTATAGCCATCTATAGCTCCCCAATAGTCATCTATAGCTCCCCATAGCCATCTATAGCTCCACAATAGTCATCTATAGCTGCCCTATAGCCATCTATAGCTCCCCAATAGTCATCTATAGCTGCCCATAGCCATCTATAGCTCCCCAATAGTCATCTATAGCTCCCCAATAGTCATCTATAGCTGCCCTATAGTCATCTATAGCTCCCCAATAGCCATCTATAGCTGCCCAATAGTCATCTATAGCTGCCCTATAGTCATCTATAGCTCGCCCACAGCCATCTATAGCTGCCCTATAGCCATCTATAGCTGCCCTATAGTCATCTATAGCTGCCCTATAGTCATCTATAGCTCGCCCACAGCCATCTATAGCTGCCCTATAGCCATCTATAGCTGCCCTATAGCCATCTATAGCTCCCCAATAGTCATCTATAGCTGCCCTATAGTCATCTATAGCTCCCCATAGCCATCTTTAGCTCGCCAATAGCCATCTATAGCTCCCCATAGCCATCTATAGCTCCCCATAGCCATCTATAGCTCCCCAATAGCCATCAATAGCTCCCCATAGCCATCTATAGCTCCCCATAGCCATCTATAGCTCCACAATAGTCATCTATAGCTGCCCTATAGCCATCTATAGCTCCCCAATAGTCATCTATAGCTGCCCATAGCCATCTATAGCTCCCCAATAGTCATCTATAGCTGCCCATAGCCATCTATAGCTCCCCATAGCCATCTATAGCTCCCCATAGCCATCTATAGCTGCCCAATAGCCATCTATAGCTGCCCTATAGCCATCTATAGCTGCCCAATAGCCATCTATAGCTCCCCATAGCCATCTATAGCTCCTCAATAGTCATCTATAGCTGCCCTATAGCCATCTATAGCTCCCCAATAGTCATCTATAGCTCCCCATAGCCATCTATAGCTCCCCAATAACCATCTATAGCTCCCCATAACCATCTATAGCTCCTCATAACCATCTATAGCTCCCCATAGCCATCTATAGCTCCCCATAGCCATCTATAGCTTCCCAATAGCCATCTATAGATTCCCAATAACCATCTATAGCTCCCCAATAGCCATCTATAGCTGCCCTATAGCCATCTATAGCTCCCCATAGCCATCTATAGCTCCCCATTAAGCCATCTATAGCTCCCCATAGCCATCTATAGCTCCCCAATAGCCATCTATAGCTTCCCAATAACCATCTATAGCTCCCCAATAACCATCTATAGCTGCCCTATAGCCATCTATTGCTCCCCATAGCCATCTATAGCTCCCCATAGCCATCTATAGCTCCCCATAGCCATCTATAGCTCCCCCAGAGCCATCTATAGCCCCCAGAGCCATCTATAGCTGCCCTATAGCCATCTATAGCTCCCCAATAGTCATCTATAGCTGCCCTATAGCCATCTATAGCTCCCCAATAGCCATCTATAGCTCCCCATAGCCATCTATAGCTCCCCCAGAGCCATCTATAGCCCCCAGAGCCATCTATAGCTGCCCTATAGCCATCTATAGCTCCCCAATAGTCATCTATAGCTGCCCTATAGCCATCTATAGCTCCCCAATAGCCATCTATAGCTCCCCATAGCCATCTATAGCTCCCCAATAGTCATCTATAGCTGCCCTATAACCATCTATAGCTCCCCAATAGCCATCTATAGCTCCCCATAGCCATCTATAGCTACCCATAACCATCTATAGCTCCCCATAGCCATCTATAGCTCCCCAATAGTCATCTATAGCTCCCAGAGCCATCTATAGCCCCCCAGAGCCATCTATAGCCCTCCAGAGCCATCTATAGCCCCCAGAGCCATCTATAGCGCCCAGAGCCATCTATAGCTCCCCAATAGCCATCCATAGCTCCAAGAGCCATCTATAGCCCCGAGAGACATCTATCGCTCCCCATAGCCATCTATAGCTCCCCATAGCCATCTATAGCTCCCCAATAACAATCTATAGTTCCCCATAGCCATCTATAGCTCCCCAATAACCATCTATAGCTCCCCATAACCATCTATAGCTCCCCATAGCCATCTATAGCTCCCCATAGCCATCTATAGCTCCCCAATAACCATCTATAGCTCCCCATAGCCATCAATAGCTCCCCAATAACCATCTATAGCTCCTCATAACCATCTATAGCTCCCCATAGCCATCTATAGCTCCCCAATAACCATCTATAGCTCCCCAATAACCATCTATAGCTCCCCATAGCCATCTATAGCTCCCCAATAACCATCTATAGCTCCCCAATAGCCATCTATAGCTCCCCAATAACCATCTATAGCTCCCCAATAGCCATCTATAGCTCCCCAATAACCATCTATAGCTCCCCATAGCCATCTATAGCTCCCCATAGCCATCGATAGCTCCCCATAGCCATCTATAGCTCCCCATAACCATCTATAGCTCCCCATAGCCATCTATAGCTCCCCATAACCATCTATAGCTCCCCCATAGCCATCTATAGCTCCCCATAGCCATCTATAGCTCCCCCATAGCCATCTATAGCTCTCACATAGCCATCTATAGCTCCCACATAGCCATCTATAGCTCCCCCATAGCCATCTATAGCTCCCCAATAACCATCTATAGCTCTCACATAGCCATCTATAGCTCTCACATAGCCATCTATAGCTCCCCATAGCCATCTATAGCTCCCCAATAACCATCTATAGCTCCCCAATAACCATCTATAGCTCCCCAATAGCCATCTATAGCTCCCCAATAACCATCTATAGCTCCCCATAACCATCTATAGCTCTCACATAACCATCTATAGCTCTCACATAACCATCTATAGCTCTCACATAACCATCTATAGCTCTCACATAACCATCTATAGCTCTCACATAACCATCTATAGCTCTCACATAGCCATCTATAGCCCTCACATAACCATTTATAGCTCTCACATAGCCATCTATAGCTCTCATATAACCATCTATAGCTCTCACATAGCCATCTATAGCTCTCCAATAACCATCTATAGCTCTCACATAGCCATCTATAGCTCTCACATAACCATCTATAGCTCTCACATAGCCATCTATAGCTCTCACATAACCATCTATAGCTCTCACATAACCATCTATAGCTCCCCATAGCCATCTATAGCCCCCCCCCATAGCCATCTATAGCTCCACCATAGCCATCTATAGCTCCCCCATAGCCATCTATAGCTCCCCCATAGCCTTCTATAGCTCCCCCATAGCCATCTATAGCCCCCCCCCCTTATAGCTGTATATTCCGTTGTATAGATTTACTTCATTCATTGAGTGCCGTCTCCGCATTGACGGTTGGCTACCATAGAACGCCACCCCGCTCTGTCTTTTGCTTTGATAGTGCAGGTTGTCATAGGCTGACATGTCTATCTTTTGATGTTACACATACATGTTGGTCGTGATCTGCCTCTGCTTCTTTTACCTTGTATATTCCTTTCCAATATTACTTTTAGAAGGCTTCTGTGTTTTTAAGTACGCCCAAAAAATCTCATTGATCTTGTTTGCATTGTTTAGTAGTTCTGTTTTCGTTTTTAGTTGTTTTATGACTTCATCGTTTATTTTCTTTTCTTTCCATTCAATGTTTCCTATTAGGGGACTGGTTGGTCGCGAGGCAAGACGCCGGCCTCGAGACAGAGAGGTTGTGGGTTCACATGATTTCTCTCTGTGGCAACCACCCCTGGTCTCAGCAGCGAGGCCCGGCTTGAAACGTCAATTACTCGTGGACGAAAAAATATGAGTACCTCCGAAGTAGGAGTTATCTGCCTGTGCATCGAGGGACCCCTGTGCATACGGCTGCCAGGGAAAAGTGGATTAACACGCAAAATTCAGCTTCTAGTCTCTAGGGACTTCGTCAGAGGTACAAGCTGGCGAACGAAAAAAAAATGTCATATTCTTCTATAAATCCACATTTCAGAGGCTTCAATGTTCTACAGATGTAACGACTGCACATAATAGTCTGATCTTTGTTGTTAGGGAGACGTTTTTGCTTGCCCATGGCTGAGTTATGTCATGGCTACCATAGCTTGTGCCATTCTAAGCTCACTGACATCTGTACGTTACAATAATGATTGTTGTTGTGTCTAACAAACTCAAATAGCATGACACTATCCTTTCATTATTCTTACTTTTTGTTTCATCTTTCCCATTAATCGCCAAATATATACTCGTTTATCCCGACGGACGAGATGTGTCTGTTTTGATTAATTTAAACGGAGAATCAATGGCTTTTTTTTCTTTCTTTACTTGAAGCTCAATTTTACAGAAACAATTTAAAACTCGGCACGGGACAGACACGGAACAATGAATCTTTGAACTTTGTCTTAATAAAAAGATTCTTTTATTTATCTAAAAGCATATTTCATACAACTATTGATTTTAAATGTTTGTTTGTTTTGATAATTTGACCGCTTTTCAGATGATGCTTGCCGACAAAGAAGATAACAATTCTCTTTGATCTGTCCTCAAACATGCCGTATAAAGAGACTAACTTGTAAAATGTTCACTCTTGCAATTACTTCCCTTTGCCCGTTGATAATCATTGTAATAAGCTACTACTATTCTTTTTGTTTCAGTTCTCAATTAGCTGAACTGTCAGCTCGGAATATAGAGCAGCTTCTGTTGATGAAGTTTTACTGAACGAGCTGATGATTTCTCTAAAGTATTACTGGAAAAGAGTCAATCCTAAACGTCAATGTGTGATTCAGAAGAGTGCTCAGAAAAATGTAAAATCTGAGAGTCCAAAACATCATAAACTCGACAAGACATGCTAATACTATCTACTTCATAAACTCGACAAGACATGTTAATACTATCTACTTCATAAACTCGACAAGACATGCTAATACTATCTACTTCATAAACTCGACAAGACATGCTAATACTATCTACTTCATAAACTCGACAAGACATGCTAATACTATCTACTTCATAAACTCGACAAGACATGCTAATACTATCTACTTCATAAACTCGACAAGAAATGTTAATACTATCTACTTCAAAAACTCGACAAGACATGCTAATACTATCTACTTCATAAACTCGACAAGACATGCTAATACTATCTACTTCATAAACTCGACAAGACATGCTAATACTATCTACTTCATAAACTCGACAAGAAATGTTAATACTATCTACTTCATAAACTCGACAAGACATGCTAATACTATCTACTTCATAAACTCGACAAGACATGCTAATACTATCTACTTCATAAACTCGACAAGACATGCTAATACTATCTACTTCATAAACTCGACAAGACATGCTAATACTATCTACTTCATAAACTCGACAAGAAATGCTAATACTATCTACTTCATAAACTCGACAAGACATGCTAATACTATCTACTTCATAAACTCGACAAGAAATGCTAATACTATCTACTTCATAAACTCGACAAGACATGCTAATACTATCTACTTCATAAACTCGACAAGACATGCTAATACTATCTACTTCATAAACTCGACAAGACATGCTAATACTATCTACTTCATAAACTCGACAAGACATGCTAATACTATCTACTTCATAAACTCGACAAGAAATGTTAATACTATCTACATCAAAAACTCTACAATGAATGTTGACACTATCTACATCAAAAACTCTACAATGAATGTTGACACTATCTACATCAAAAACTCAACAATGAATGTTGACACTATCTACATCATAAACTCTACAATGAATGTTGACACTATCTACATCAAAAACTCTACAATGAATGTTGACACTATCTGCATCATAAACTCTACAATGAATGTTGACACTATCTACATCAAAAACTCAACAATGAATGTTGACACTATCTGCATCATAAACTCTACAATGAATGTTGACACTATCTACATCAAAAACTCTACAATGAATGTTGACACTATCTACATCATAAACTCAACAATGAATGTTGACACTATCTACATCATAAACTCTACAATGAATGTTGACACTATCTACATCAAAAACTCTACAATGAATGTTGACACTATCTACATCAAAAACTCAACAATGAATGTTGACACTATCTACATCATAAACTCAACAATGAATGTTGACACTATCTACATCATAAACTCTACAATGAATGTTGACACTATCTACATCATAAACTCAACAATGAATGTTGACACTATCTACATCATAAACTCTACAATGAATGTTGACACTATCTACATCATAAACTCTACAGTGAATGTTGACACTATCTACATCAAAACTCTACAATGAATGTTGACACTATCTACATCATAAACTCAACAATGAATGTTGACACTATCTGCATCATAAACTCTACAATGAATGTTGACACTATCTGCATCATAAACTCTACAATGAATGTTGACACTATCTACATCAAAAACTCAACAATGAATGTTGACACTATCTACATCATAAACTCAACAATGAATGTTGACACTATCTACATCATAAACTCTACAATGAATGTTGACACTATCTACATCATAAACTCAACAATGAATGTTGACACTATCTACATCATAAACTCTACAATGAATGTTGACACTATCTACATCATAAACTCTACAGTGAATGTTGACACTATCTACATCAAAAACTCTACAATGAATGTTGACACTATCTACATCATAAACTCAACAATGAATGTTGACACTATCTGCATCATAAACTCTACAATGAATGTTGACACTATCTGCATCATAAACTCTACAATGAATGTTGACACTATCTACATCAAAAACTCAACAATGAATGTTGACACTATCTACATCATAAACTCAACAATGAATGTTGACACTATCTACATCATAAACTCTACAATGAATGTTGACACTATCTACATCAAAAACTCAACAATGAATGTTGACACTATCTACATCATAAACTCTACAATGAATGTTGACACTATCTACATCATAAACTCTACAGTGAATGTTGACACTATCTACATCAAAAACTCTACAATGAATGTTGACACTATCTACATCATAAACTCAACAATGAATGTTGACACTATCTGCATCATAAACTCTACAATGAATGTTGACACTATCTGCATCATAAACTCTACAATGAATGTTGACACTATCTACATCAAAACTCAACAATGAATGTTGACACTATCTACATCATAAACTCAACAATGAATGTTGAGACTATCTACATCATAAACTCTACAATGAATGTTGACACTATCTACATCATAAACTCAACAATGAATGTTGACACTATCTACATCATAAACTCTACAATGAATGTTGACACTATCTACATCATAAACTCTACAGTGAATGTTGACACTATCTACATCAAAAACTCTACAATGAATGTTGACACTATCTACATCATAAACTCAACAATGAATGTTGACACTATCTGCATCATAAACTCTACAATGAATGTTGACACTATCTGCATCATAAACTCTACAATGAATGTTGACACTATCTACATCATAAACTAAGAAAACGGACAGAACGTTATCGTGCTGTACTGTGGCGACAATAGTAGTCAGGGTTTTCATTCAGAACAAAATTGCCGGGTGGGGGGTGGGGGGTGTTAAATTAAAAGAAGGACAATTTAAAGTCTTCTTTAGTTATCTATAGCTCCCCATAGCCATCTTTAGCTCGCCAATAGCCATCTATAGCTCCCCATAGCCATCTATAGCTCCCCATAGCCATCTATAGCTCCCCAATAGCCATCTATAGCTCCCCATAGCCATCTATAGCTCCCCATAGCCATCTATAGCTCCACAATAGTCATCTATAGCTGCCCTATAGCCATCTATAGCTCCCCAATAGTCATCTATAGCTGCCCATAGCCATCTATAGCTCCCCAATAGTCATCTATAGCTGCCCATAGCCATCTATAGCTCCCCATAGCCATCTATAGCTCCCCATAGCCATCTATAGCTGCCCAATAGCCATCTATAGCTGCCCTATAGCCATCTATAGCTGCCCAATAGCCATCTATAGCTCCCCATAGCCATCTATAGCTCCTCAATAGTCATCTATAGCTGCCCTATAGCCATCTATAGCTCCCCAATAGTCATCTATAGCTCCCCATAGCCATCTATAGCTCCACAATAGTCATCTATAGCTGCCCTATAGCCATCTATAGCTCCCCAATAGTCATCTATAGCTGCCCATAGCCATCTATAGCTCCCCAATAGTCATCTATAGCTCCCCAATAGTCATCTATAGCTGCCCTATAGTCATCTATAGCTCCCCAATAGCCATCTATAGCTGCCCAATAGTCATCTATAGCTGCCCTATAGTCATCTATAGCTCGCCCACAGCCATCTATAGCTGCCCTATAGCCATCTATAGCTGTCCTATAGCCATCTATAGCTGCCCTATAGTCATCTATAGCTGCACTATAGTCATCTATAGCTCGCCCACAGCCATCTATAGCTGCCCTATAGCCATCTATAGCTGCCCTATAGCCATCTATAGCTCCTCAATAGTCATCTATAGCTGCCCTATAGTCATCTATAGCTCCCCATAGCCATCTTTAGCTCGCCAATAGCCATCTATAGCTCCCCATAGCCATCTATAGCTCCCCATAGCCATCTATAGCTCCCAATAGCCATCAATAGCTCCCCATAGCCATCTATAGCTCCCCATAGCCATCTATAGCTCCACAATAGTCATCTATAGCTGCCCTATAGCCATCTATAGCTCCCCAATAGTCATCTATAGCTGCCCATAGCCATCTATAGCTCCCCAATAGTCATCTATAGCTGCCCATAGCCATCTATAGCTCCCCATAGCCATCTATAGCTCCCCATAGCCATCTATAGCTGCCCAATAGCCATCTATAGCTGCCCTATAGCCATCTATAGCTGCCCAATAGCCATCTATAGCTCCCCATAGCCATCTATAGCTCCTCAATAGTCATCTATAGCTGCCCTATAGCCATCTATAGCTCCCCAATAGTCATCTATAGCTCCCCATAGCCATCTATAGCTCCCCAATAACCATCTATAGCTCCCCATAACCATCTATAGCTCCCCATAACCATCTATAGCTCCCCATAGCCATCTATAGCTCCCCATAGTCATCTATAGCTTCCCAATAGCCATCTATAGCTTCCCAATAACCATCTATAGCTCCCCAATAGCCATCTATAGCTGCCCTATAGCCATCTATAGCTCCCCATAGCCATCTATAGCTCCCCATTAAGCCATCTATAGCTCCCCATAGCCATCTATAGCTCCCCAATAGCCATCTATAGCTTCCCAATAACCATCTATAGCTCCCCAATAACCATCTATAGCTGCCCTATAGCCATCTATTGCTCCCCATAGCCATCTATAGCTCCCCATAGCCATCTATAGCTCCCCATAGCCATCTATAGCTCCCCCAGAGCCATCTATAGCCCCCAGAGCCATCTATAGCTGCCCTATAGCCATCTATAGCTCCCCAATAGTCATCTATAGCTGCCCTATAGCCATCTATAGCTCCCCAATAGCCATCTATAGCTCCCCATAGCCATCTATAGCTCCCCCAGAGCCATCTATAGCCCCCAGAGCCATCTATAGCTGCCCTATAGCCATCTATAGCTCCCCAATAGTCATCTATAGCTGCCCTATAGCCATCTATAGCTCCCCAATAGCCATCTATAGCTCCCCATAGCCATCTATAGCTCCCCAATAGTCATCTATAGCTGCCCTATAACCATCTATAGCTCCCCAATAGCCATCTATAGCTCCCCATAGCCATCTATAGCTCCCCATAACCATCTATAGCTCCCCATAGCCATCTATAGCTCCCCAATAGTCATCTATAGCTCCCAGAGCCATCTATAGCCCCCCAGAGCCATCTATAGCCCTCCAGAGCCATCTATAGCCCCCAGAGCCATCTATAGCCCCCAGAGCCATCTATAGCTCCCCAACAGCCATCCATAGCTCCCAAGAGCCATCTATAGCCCCGAGAGACATCTATCGCTCCCCATAGCCATCTATAGCTCCCCATAGCCATCTATAGCTCCCCAATAACCATCTATAGTTCCCCATAGCCATCTATAGCTCCCCAATAACCATCTATAGCTCCCCATAACCATCTATAGCTCCCCATAGCCATCTATAGCTCCCCATAGCCATCTATAGCTCCCCAATAACCATCTATAGCTCCCCATAGCCATCAATAGCTCCCCAATAACCATCTATAGCTCCTCATAACCATCTATAGCTCCCCATAGCCATCTATAGCTCCCCAATAACCATCTATAGCTCCCCAATAACCATCTATAGCTCCCCATAGCCATCTATAGCTCCCCAATAACCATCTATAGCTCCCCAATAGCCATCTATAGCTCCCCAATAACCATCTATAGCTCCCCAATAGTCATCTATAGCTCCCCAATAACCATCTATAGCTCCCCATAGCCATCTATAGCTCCCCATAGCCATCTATAGCTCCCCATAGCCATCTATAGCTCCCCATAACCATCTATAGCTCCCCATAGCCATCTATAGCTCCCCATAACCATCTATAGCTCCCCCATAGCCATCTATAGCTCCCCATAGCCATCTATAGCTCCCCCATAGCCATCTATAGCTCTCACATAGCCATCTATAGCTCCCACATAGCCATCTATAGCTCCCCATAGCCATCTATAGCTCCCCAATAACCATCTATAGCTCTCACATAGCCATCTATAGCTCTCACATAGCCATCTATAGCTCCCCATAGCCATCTATAGCTCCCCAATAACCATCTATAGCTCCCCATAACCATCTATAGCTCTCACATAACCATCTATAGCTCTCACATAACCATCTATAGCTCTCACATAACCATCTATAGCTCTCACATAACCATCTATAGCTCTCACATAACCATCTACAGCTCTCACATAGCCATCTATAGCCCTCACATAACCATTTATAGCTCTCACATAGCCATCTATAGCTCTCATATAACCATCTATAGCTCTCACATAGCCATCTATAGCTCTCCAATAACCATCTATAGCTCTCACATAGCCATCTATAGCTCTCACATAACCATCTATAGCTCTCACATAGCCATCTATAGCTCTCACATAACCATCTATAGCTCTCACATAACCATCTATAGCTCCCCATAGCCATCTATAGCCCCCCCCCATAGCCATCTATAGCTCCACCATAGCCATCTATAGCTCCCCCATAGCCATCTATAGCTCCCCCATAGCCATCTATAGCCCCCCCCCCTTATAGCTGTATATTCCGTTGTATAGATTTACTTCATTCATTGAGTGCCGTCTCCGCATTGACGGTTGGCTACCATAGAACGCCACCCCGCTCTGTCTTTTGCTTTGATAGTGCAGGTTGTCATAGGCTGACATGTCTATCTTTTGATGTTACACATACATGTTGGTCGTGATCTGCCTCTGCTTCTTTTACCTTGTATATTCCTTTCCAATATTACTTTTAGAAGGCTTCTGTGTTTTTAAGTACGCCCAAAAAATCTCATTGATCTTGTTTGCATTGTTTAGTAGTTCTGTTTTCGTTTTTAGTTGTTTTATGACTTCATCGTTTATTTTCTTTTCTTTCCATTCAATGTTTCCTATTAGGGGACTGGTTGGTCGCGAGGCAAGACGCCGGCCTCGAGACAGAGAGGTTGTGGGTTCACATGATTTCTCTCTGTGGCAACCACCCCTGGTCTCAGCAGCGAGGCCCGGCTTGAAACGTCAATTACTCGTGGACGAAAAAAATATGAGTACATCCGAAGTAGGAGTTATCTGCCTGTGCATCGAGGGACCCCTGTGCATACGGCTGCCAGGGAAAAGTGGATTAACACGCAAAATTCAGCTTCTAGTCTCTAGGGACTTCGTCAGAGGTACAAGCTGGCGAACGAAAAAAAAATGTCATATTCTTCTATAAATCCACATTTCAGAGGCTTCAATGTTCTACAGATGTAACGACTGCACATAATAGTCTGATCTTTGTTGTTAGGGAGACGTTTTTGCTTGCCCATGGCTGAGTTATGTCATGGCTACCATAGCTTGTGCCATTCTAAGCTCACTGACATCTGTACGTTACAATAATGATTGTTGTTGTGTCTAACAAACTCAAATAGCATGACACTATCCTTTCATTATTCTTACTTTTTGTTTCATCTTTCCCATTAATCGCCAAATATATACTCGTTTATCCCGACGGACGAGATGTGTCTGTTTTGATTAATTTAAACGGAGAATCAATGGCTTTTTTTTCTTTCTTTACTTGAAGCTCAATTTTACAGAAACAATTTAAAACTCGGCACGGGACAGACACGGAACAATGAATCTTTGAACTTTGTCTTAATAAAAAGATTCTTTTATTTATCTAAAAGCATATTTCATACAACTATTGATTTTAAATGTTTGTTTGTTTTGATAATTTGACCGCTTTTCAGATGATGCTTGCCGACAAAGAAGATAACAATTCTCTTTGATCTGTCCTCAAACATGCCGTATAAAGAGACTAACTTGTAAAATGTTCACTCTTGCAATTACTTCCCTTTGCCCGTTGATAATCATTGTAATAAGCTACTACTATTCTTTTTGTTTCAGTTCTCAATTAGCTGAACTGTCAGCTCGGAATATAGAGCAGCTTCTGTTGATGAAGTTTTACTGAACGAGCTGATGATTTCTCTAAAGTATTACTGGAAAAGAGTCAATCCTAAACGTCAATGTGTGATTCAGAAGAGTGCTCAGAAAAATGTAAAATCTGAGAGTCCAAAACATCATAAACTCGACAAGACATGCTAATACTATCTACTTCATAAACTCGACAAGACATGTTAATACTATCTACTTCATAAACTCGACAAGACATGCTAATACTATCTACTTCATAAACTCGACAAGACATGCTAATACTATCTACTTCATAAACTCGACAAGACATGCTAATACTATCTACTTCATAAACTCGACAAGACATGCTAATACTATCTACTTCATAAACTCGACAAGAAATGTTAATACTATCTACTTCAAAAACTCGACAAGACATGCTAATACTATCTACTTCATAAACTCGACAAGACATGCTAATACTATCTACTTCATAAACTCGACAAGACATGCTAATACTATCTACTTCATAAACTCGACAAGAAATGTTAATACTATCTACTTCATAAACTCGACAAGACATGCTAATACTATCTACTTCATAAACTCGACAAGACATGCTAATACTATCTACTTCATAAACTCGACAAGACATGCTAATACTATCTACTTCATAAACTCGACAAGACATGCTAATACTATCTACTTCATAAACTCGACAAGACATGCTAATACTATCTACTTCATAAACTCGACAAGAAATGCTAATACTATCTACTTCATAAACTCGACAAGACATGCTAATACTATCTACTTCATAAACTCGACAAGAAATGCTAATACTATCTACTTCATAAACTCGACAAGACATGCTAATACTATCTACTTCATAAACTCGACAAGACATGCTAATACTATCTACTTCATAAACTCGACAAGACATGCTAATACTATCTACTTCATAAACTCGACAAGACATGCTAATACTATCTACTTCATAAACTCGACAAGACATGCTAATACTATCTACTTCATAAACTCGACAAGAAATGTTAATACTATCTACATCAAAAACTCTACAATGAATGTTGACACTATCTACATCAAAAACTCTACAATGAATGTTGACACTATCTACATCAAAAACTCTACAATGAATGTTGACACTATCTACATCATAAACTCTACAATGAATGTTGACACTATCTACATCAAAACTCTACAATGAATGTTGACTCTATCTGCATCATAAACTCTACAATGAATGTTGACACTATCTACATCAAAAACTCAACAATGAATGTTGACACTATCTACATCATAAACTCTACAATGAATGTTGACACTATCTACATCAAAAACTCTACAATGAATGTTGACACTATCTACATCATAAACTCTACAATGAATGTTGACACTATCTACATCAAAAACTCTACAATGAATGTTGACACTATCTACATCAAAAACTCAACAATGAATGTTGACACTATCTACATCATAAACTCAACAATGAATGTTGACACTATCTACATCATAAACTCTACAATGAATGTTGACACTATCTACATCATAAACTCAACAATGAATGTTGACACTATCTACATCATAAACTCTACAATGAATGTTGACACTATCTACATCATAAACTCTACAGTGAATGTTGACACTATCTACATCAAAACTCTACAATGAATGTTGACACTATCTACATCATAAACTCAACAATGAATGTTGACACTATCTGCATCATAAACTCTACAATGAATGTTGACACTATCTGCATCATAAACTCTACAATGAATGTTGACACTATCTACATCAAAAACTCAACAATGAATGTTGACACTATCTACATCATAAACTCAACAATGAATGTTGACACTATCTACATCATAAACTCTACAATGAATGTTGACACTATCTACATCATAAACTCAACAATGAATGTTGACACTATCTACATCATAAACTCTACAATGAATGTTGACACTATCTACATCATAAACTCTACAGTGAATGTTGACACTATCTACATCAAAAACTCTACAATGAATGTTGACACTATCTACATCATAAACTCAACAATGAATGTTGACACTATCTGCATCATAAACTCAACAATGAATGTTGACACTATCTGCATCATAAACTCTACAATGAATGTTGACACTATCTACATCAAAAACTCAACAATGAATGTTGACACTATCTACATCATAAACTCAACAATGAATGTTGACACTATCTACATCATAAACTCTACAATGAATGTTGACACTATCTACATCATAAACTCAACAATGAATGTTGACACTATCTACATCATAAACTCTACAATGAATGTTGACACTATCTACATCATAAACTCTACAGTGAATGTTGACACTATCTACATCAAAAACTCTACAATGAATGTTGACACTATCTACATCATAAACTCAACAATGAATGTTGACACTATCTGCATCATAAACTCTACAATGAATGTTGACACTATCTGCATCATAAACTCTACAATGAATGTTGACACTATCTACATCAAAACTCAACAATGAATGTTGACACTATCTACATCATAAACTCAACAATGAATGTTGACACTATCTACATCATAAACTCTACAATGAATGTTGACACTATCTACATCATAAACTCAACAATGAATGTTGACACTATCTACATCCTAAACTCTACAATGAATGTTGACACTATCTACATCATAACTCTACAGTGAATGTTGACACTATCTACATCAAAAACTCTACAATGAATGTTGACACTATCTACATCATAAACTCAACAATGAATGTTGACACTATCTGCATCATAAACTCTACAATGAATGTTGACACTATCTGCATCATAAACTCTACAATGAATGTTGACACTATCTACATCATAAACTAAGAAAACGGACAGAACGTTATCGTGCTGTACTGTGGCGACAATAGTAGTCAGGGTTTTCATTCAGAACAAAATTGCCGGGTGGGGGGTGGGGGGGGGGGGTGTTAAATTAAAAGAAGGACAATTTAAAGTCTAAATATCATAGCCATGATTTCATAAACTCAATTATGTTTTGTCCATTACTAAAAACTTTGTATAATATTAATGTTGTTTCTATGTTCATTATTGTTATAATTCTCATAATTATATATCATAATCATCATGTGCCATGCCGGCTAGGCTATCACGTTCTTCCACAATCGTCTATCCACAGTGCATTGTGTCAACTCTGTTGTCTTTTTTCTATGTCATGACACCAAGCTATCTAGTATCTCATCCCTTTGTCGTCCGCGATCTCTCTTGTCCTGTACTTTGCTAGTTGTAACCAAGTATTCCAATGTTCCTCTTCTCATGATGTGCCCGAAAAATGTTTTGATTGTTTCTTTCTGATGAATTTTGTTTCCCCTTTTTGTGTTGGCCTCTTTGAGAATGTCCCTGATGGTCCTATTTGCTGTCCATGGAACTCTCAACATTCTTCTGAGAAATCCCATCTCTGTGGCCTCAAATTCATTTGTTTGTCTACAGTCCATACACATTCTAACAACCATATATATCATTAGTTTTATAACGAGTTCTATAAATATAATTATTCGATTATTATCAATTTCACTTGGGGAAAAAGGGGGGGGGGGGGATTATGATGGATGTACATCACATTACTCTTATGAACATAAATTATTTATGTACCTAAACTCGTAAATTATACGAATAATATATTTACTCGTAAATCCTAAAAAAATTCGTTCTGTGTTCATGAGAGTTAGTTTGCCATCGTGTGCTTTCTAGTTGGATTATGGGTTAGGTAAAGTCTACTGAACGACCTGTATGGAAATCATTGACTGAAATTGTGCAGTTGAATGAAGTGATTTTAGAACAATAAACCTCATGAGCCAGGTAACAAAGATTTGACTAAAAGTTATACATGGAAGGATTCAGAATAAAATCAATACTGAATTCGATGAATAACAATTTGGATTCAGAAAAAAAAAAAACAGTGGGACAAAAGAAGCCATATTCAGCATGAGAACATTGATTGAAAAGTACACAGAAGTAAACAAACGAATATATGCCTACTTTATAAACTACACCAACGCTTTTGATAGAGTACACCATAAACAACTTATAGACTGCCTACAGGATATAAATCTAGACGACACAGACATACAACTAATATGTAATTTATACTGGGAGCAAACAGCAATAATAAGATATAACACGGAGAACTCTACACCCATGGATATAAAAAGAGGAGTAAGACAAGGATGCATCATATCACCAAGCTTGTTCAATCTATACACTGAGCAAATCTTTAAAAACATCTCAGAGATGCCAGGCCTAAACATTAATGGGAAGATAATCAATAACCTAAGATATGCTGATGATACTGTACTACTAGCAGAAAATCCTAAAGACCTACAACAATTACTTAATGAAATAAAAATGATAAGCAAAAAATAAGAATTAGAAATGAATATAAAAAAAACTAAAACTATGACCACAAACAAAGAAAATTCTCAAGACCTACAAATAAATATCAAAGTTGAAGGAATACATCTGGAGACAGTCCAGAGCTACAACTACCTGGGACATACTATAACCAATGATGGAAAATATAAAATTGAAATAAACAAAAGAATAGGAATGGCAAAAAGTAATTTTAATACTATGAAAAAAATACTAACATCAAAACAAATAACACCAGGGTCTTAAACTAAGAATAGCAAAATGTTATGTCTTCTCAATATTCCTGTATGGTGCAGAAACATGGACATTAGACATGAAAACAGAACGGAAAATTGAAGCCTTTGAAATGTGGATTTATAGAAGAATAGGTAGAATTGGACGGAAAGAAAAGAAAACAAACGGTGAAGTTTTAAAACAACTGAAAATAAAAAGAGAGCTATTAAACACAGTTCAAACAAGAAAAATGAAATTTGTGGGCCATGTTAAAAGACACACCAGCCTACTAAAAGTAATCTTGGAAGGGAAAATACAAGGTAAAAGAGGCAGAGACAGACCAAGACTTAAAATGGACGAGTAGGTAAAAGAGGCAGAGACAGACCAAGACTTAAAATGGACGAGTAACATCAAAAGATGGACAAGTCAACCTGTGACAAGCTGCACCATCAAAGCAAGAGACAGAGCAGAATGGCGCCCCATGGTAACCAACCTTCGATGCGGAGACGGCACTCAATGATGATGATGATGATGATGATGATGATGATGATGATGATGAAAGTCTAGTGAACGAGCTGTGTGGAAACCATTGTGCTTTACCCTGGCTGTTTGTTTCTTTACAATTAGGTGATCTTCTGATGACAATTTAGTGAAACACCCAATAAGGTGTTATGTCACTCAAGGGAACGTTACTCTTTCGAACTAAAATAATATATGTGCTTAAACTAAGACTTTACCGACTCTTGAATTTGGCCCTGAGTAATCTAAAAAAAAAATAATGCATCAATTAGTGTAAACTATCCGTTTTCAAGAATTCCAAGAAATTGTAATGGTAGAGAATTTATTAAAGACTGCTCTAAACGAAGAGGAAAGATAAGTGAATAGGAGAACACTTTTCACGAGATCACGAAAATAAACTCTTTCTTGTCTCCCATATTTGTTTTTTGTGTGTCACAATTAACAACAATTTGATCTGTCTAGACCAAAAAGGACTTTTGGCTAGAAATATACATTTGGAAATGTTGCCTGGTAGGCCTATCCCCATCCTGAAAATAATGCTCAACGTGGGAAACAAATTTTGGCTTTAAAATGTCTTTTGTAGTGGTTACAAGAATATGACATTGATAAAGACCTAAGTCTGCAAATTCTATACAAGACAAAAGGAGAACGATTCTGCAATGGCATACAGATGCGACGTCGTAATCTCTGAAGGTTTAGCTTTCCAAAGCTAAATTCAAAGACTGAAGATGTTAATGATGGCAATTTCTTATGAATCTTAGAATTGATTGG
The DNA here is from genome assembly GCA_032433765.1 of Megaustenia siamemsis. NCBI lineage: Eukaryota > Metazoa > Mollusca > Gastropoda > Stylommatophora > Ariophantidae > Megaustenia > Megaustenia siamemsis. The sequence goes on from JAVIAB010000125.1 coordinate 99,035,573, forward strand.
AAAGTGCGATGAAGTAATACGACAGTATATTATCAAGAAAATTTTACAGTGTTTTGCCACAAAATATTAACAAGTGTTGATATCAAGAACATTGTCATACAAATATTGCTGGATGTTGAGACGGCACTTTTAAAATACTTAGTGCAATAAATGCAGCACTTGCATAACTCGTGCACAAGTGCTGTTAAAGGCAAGAGTAGCTGTTGAAGCAGTAGGACTTCAGACTCATTTTCCGATAACCTTAAAGCTTATATAAACAAGAACTAGACTTCACAATTTTCGTAGGTTACCAAGTTTTGGAGTTTATTAAGGACAAGATGTAAGGCAGCAAACATCTTATGTGAATTATTTTCACCCATTTTAAATTTGTAGAACTTAGAAAGTTGTCGACAAACATCAAAAGCAACAAAACTTGTAAATGAGCTATTAATATTAAATATGAAAAAAAACCTGGTCACTTAATCTGTTATCTTTATAAATCTGAGGAGGAATTGAAAACAAAATATGGTATGGTGAAAGCTTTACGTGATTGATAAACGTCATAAATTTGAACGACGTTTCGGCTTAATAGGACTTCAGCAGGAACAAACAAACAAACAACACACACACACAGATATGTAAGTAAATAAAACTAATCCTACATAGCTAACTAGTAGTGAAACATCCAAAATAAAATAATCGAAACTGGTTTAAGAAAAGAAAAATGACTTCCCTGTGTTGTGGACCGTGGCCGGATGAGAAAGAGAGAGTCACGGATGTGCGCTGTAAATACCCTGCTGGTGGGAGGGTCAAACCGTGTAAAGGGTTCTAAAAATATTGGAGTGGGGGGACACTGTCTAGGTTACCTCGGCAACAAAGACATTGATAATGTATATAAATATCTAAGGTCCCACACATACATGTATACACACACGCACAAATGCGTGTGTATATATATATATATATATATATATATATATATATATATATATATATATATATATATATATATATATACAAACATACAAGCACATACATAAAACACATTAGTTTTATTTACTTACATATCTGTGTGTGCGTGTTGTTTGTTTGTTCCTGCTGAAGGCCTATTGAGCCGAAACATCGTACAAATGTGTGTCGTCTATCAATCACGTAAAGCTTTCACGATACCTTTTTTCTATTTTTTTCTTCAATTCTCTCTCACATTTAGCTTTACTGCAGTTTCGCGTTTTGATGCATTCGTTTGTATTTCTTTGCCTTGACCCCTATCTTTAAATCTGCCCACAATACCTTTCCAAAGCTGAAAAGTGCTAGATTGGACTTCCCAAATCAATTTATGACCAAAATAAAAACCCTTGATAGTTATTTGTCATGAACTGCCTGGCCATTGACTGCTTTATGTTGTCCCCAGCACTGTTCTGTTTTTGTTTGCAGCTGAAACATCGTTCCGCGGACATTGAAAACACGGAGAAACTCAATCAAGAGCGACTTTAATGGTCCAGCAAATTTGTGCGTGGAAAATATATTAGTTGAGCACTTTAATCATACAGAAATTATTAACAAATTTGCGTTGACAAAAATCAGACAATATATTAGTTGAGCACTTTGATCATACAGAAATTATTAACAAATTTGCGTTGACAAAAATCAGACAATATATTAGTTGAGCACTTTAATCATACAGAAATTATTAACAAATTTGCGTTGACAAAATCAGACAATATATTAGTTGAGCACTTTGATCATACAGAAATTATTAACAAATTTGCGTTGACAAAATCAGACAATATATTAGTTGAGCACTTTATTCATACAGAAATTATTAACAAATTTGCATTGACAAAAGTCAGACATATTAGTTGAGCACTTTGATCATACAGAAATTATTAACAAATTTGCGTTGACAAAAGTCAGACAATATATTAGTTGAGCACTTTGATCATACAGAAATTATTAACAAATTTGCGTTGACAAAAGTCAGACAATATATTAGTTGAGCACTTTGATCATACAGAAATTATTAACAAATTTGCGTTGACAAACGTCAGACAATATATTAGTTGAGCACTTTGATCATACAGAAATTATTAACAAATTTGCGTTGACAAAAGTCAGACAATATATTAGTTGAGCACTTTGATTATCATCATCATCATCGATACCGGTTGGCGCAGGCGATCATGTCCCTCCACAACCTTCTATCTACAGTGCATCGTATCAGTTCTATTGTTGACTGTTTTCCATGCCATGACACCAAGCTATCCAGTATTTTCTATCTTTGTCGTCCGCGATCTCTCTTTCCTTTTATTTTTGCCAGTTGTAACCAAGTATTTCAACTTTCCTCTTCTCATGATGTGCCCGAGAAATGTCGATTGTTTCTTTCTGATATTTTTTAGGATCATCGTTTTTGTGTTGGCCTTTTTGAGAAAGTCCTCATTGGTCTATTTAGCTGTCCAGGGAACTTTCAACATTCTTCTGAGAAATCCCATCTCTGTGGCCTCTAATCGTCTTTTCATTTTTTTGTCTTCTGTCTTTGATTATACAGAAGTTATTGACAAAAGCTAGAAAATATACTAATTGAGCACTTTGAATATACAGAAATTATTGACAAATCTGCGTTGATAAAAGCTAGAAAATATAATTGTTGAGCACTTTGATTAAACATAAATTATTGACAAAAACTAGAAAATATACTAGTTGAGCACTCTGATTATACAGAATTTATTGACAAATGAACTTTGACAAAAGCTTGATAATATATCTTGTTTTTTTTTTAATTTACGACAGTGCGTTTATATTATGTAAATCACTTATTTCTTTTTTTTTAAATATACATCTCACTTTTGTGTCGGTGTTTAAGTTATGTTATCTTATATCCTGTAGAGCGCCCGTGCGCTGCCGGGGCCCGAAAGGGGAGTCAAGAATAGTGGCGCTGTACCCTACCAGGCATGTTTGCAAAAGGAGAGAAAGGAGGGTTGGACATGGGACTGGCCCATGCTGTAAAAAAATAAGCCAAAAAACTTCACAAACATGGACAAGTCAAAGAGAAGAATAAAAGTAAATCCGCCATCAAGGAAAGATAAGATGATGGGGAAGACATGGAATGATCTTAAAAGAATGGCAAGAAACAGAACGACTTGGAAAGTATTTGTTGAAGACCTATGCTCCACAGGGAGCTGAAAGGTAGAATAAGAAGATATCCTGTATAGCTTCATTGTCCTTAATTTTTTTGCGGTAAGTTGGGATGTGCTGGGGGAGGGGGAGGTGTCATCAAAGATCTTCCCCTGGGGGTGAGGGGTGGGGAGGGGCGTTTCAGAATGTCGAGGATGGCCACTAATTTTGCGCAAGTCACCCGCATTCAGACTTATCGATTAGGTTAACACACTACCTCAACATGTATAGTAAAACTTAATGTTACAGGCACGTTCCCATTCAGACTTATCGATTAGGTTAACACAGTACCTCAACATGTATAGTAAAACTTAATGTTAAAGGCACGTTCCCATTCAGACTTATTGATTAGGTTAACACAGTACCTCAACATGTATAGTAAAACTTAATGTTACAGGCACATTCCCATTCAGTCTTATTGATTAGGTTAACACAGTACCTCAACATGTATAGTAAAACTTAATGTTACAGGCACATTCCCATTCAGTCTTATTGATTAGGTTAACACAGTACCTCAACATGTATAGTAAAACTTAATGTTACAGGCACGTTCCCATTCAGTCTTATTGATTAGGTTAACACAGTACCTCAACATGTATAGTAAAACTTAATGTTACAGGCACGTTCCCATTCAGACTTATTGATTAGGTTAACACAGTACCTCAACATGTATAGTACAACTTAATGTTACAGGCACGTTCCCATTCAGTCTTATTGATTAGGTTAACACAGTACCTCAACATGTATAGTAAAACTTAATGTTACAGGCACATTCCCATTCAGTCTTATTGATTAGGTTAACACAGTACCTCAACATGTATAGTAAAACTTAATGTTACAGGCACGTTCCCATTCAGTCTTATTGATTAGGTTAACACAGTACCTCAACATGTATAGTAAAACTTAATGTTACAGGCACGTTTCCCATTCAGACTTATTGATTAGGTTAACACAGTACCTCAACATGTATAGTAAAACTTAATGTTACAGGCACGTTCCCATTCAGACTTATTGATTAGGTTAACACAGTACCTCAGCATGTATAGTAAAACTTAATGTTACAGGCACATTCCCATTCAGTCTTATTGATTAGGTTAACACAGTACCTCAACATGTATAGTAAAACTTAATGTTACAGGCACATTCCCGTTCAGTTTTATCGATTAGGTTAACACAGTACCTCAACATGTATAGTAAAACTTAATGTTACAGGCACGTTCCCATTCAGACTTATTGATTAGGTTAACACAGTACCTCAGCATGTATAGTAAAACTTAATGTTACAGGCACATTCCCATTCAGTCTTATTGATTAGGTTAACACAGTACCTCAACATGTATAGTAAAACTTAATGTTACAGGCACATTCCCATTCAGTCTTATTGATTAGGTTAACACAGTACCTCAACATGTATAGTAAAACTTAATGTTACAGGCACGTTCCCATTCAGACTTATTGATTAGGTTAACACAGTACCTCAACATGTATAGTAAAACTTAATGTTACAGGCACATTCCCGTTCAGTCTTATCGATTAGGTTAACACAGTACATCAACATGTATAGTAAAACTTAATGTTACAGGCACGTTCCCATTCAGACTTATTGATTAGGTTAACACAGTACCTCAACATGTATAGTAAAACTTAATGTTACAGGCACATTCCCATTCAGTCTTATTGATTAGGTTAACACAGTACCTCAACATGTATAGTAAAACTTAATGTTACAGGCACGTTCCCATTCAGACTTATTGATTAGGTTAACACAGTACCTAAACATGTATAGTAAAACTTAATGTTACAGGCACATTCCCATTCAGTCTTATTGATTATGTTAACACAGTACCTCAACATGTATAGTAAAACTTAATGTTACAGGCACGTTCCCATTCAGACTTATTGATTAGGTTAACACAGTACCTCAACATGTATAGTAAAACTTAATGTTACAGGCACGTTCCCATTCAGACTTATTGATTAGGTTAACACAGTACCTCAACATGTATAGTAAAACTTAATGTTACAGGCACATTCCCGTTCAGTTTTATCGATTAGGTTAACACAGTACCTCAACATGTATAGTAAAACTTAATGTTACAGGCACGTTCCCATTCAGACTTATTGATTAGGTTAACACAGTACCTCAACATGTATAGTAAAACTTAATGTTACAGGCACATTCCCATTCAGTCTTATTGATTAGGTTAACACAGTACCTCAACATGTATAGTAAAACTTAATGTTACAGCACGTTCCCATTCAGACTTATTGATTAGGTTAACACAGTACCTCAACATGTATAGTAAAACTTAATGTTACAGGCACATTCCCATTCAGTCTTATTGATTAGGTTAACACAGTACCTCAACATGTATAGTAAAACTTAATGTTACAGGCACATTCCCATTCAGTCTTATTGATTAGGTTAACACAGTACCTCAACATGTATAGTAAAACTTAATGTTACAGGCACGTTCCCATTCAGACTTATTGATTAGGTTAACACAGTACCTCAACATGTATAGTAAAACTTAATGTTACAGGCACATTCCCGTTCAGTTTTATCGATTAGGTTAACACAGTACCTCAACATGTATAGTAAAACTTAATGTTACAGGCACGTTCCCATTCAGACTTATTGATTAGGTTAACACAGTACCTCAACATGTATAGTAAAACTTAATGTTACAGGCACATTCCCGTTCAGTTTTATCGATTAGGTTAACACAGTACCTCAACATGTATAGTAAAACTTAATGTTACAGGCACGTTCCCATTCAGACTTATTGATTAGGTTAACACAGTACCTCAACATGTATAGTAAAACTTAATGTTACAGGCACATTCCCATTCAGTCTTATTGATTAGGTTAACACAGTACCTCAACATGTATAGTAAAACTTAATGTTACAGGCACGTTCCCATTCAGACTTATTGATTAGGTTAACACAGTACCTCAACATGTATAGTAAAACTTAATGTTACAGGCACATTCCCATTCAGTCTTATTGATTAGGTTAACACAGTACCTCAACATGTATAGTAAAACTTAATGTTACAGGCACATTCCCATTCAGTCTTATTGATTAGGTTAACACAGTACCTCAACATGTATAGTAAAACTTAATGTTACAGGCACGTTCCCATTCAGATTAATAAAGCTAATGTTACAAGGCACATTCTCACTCATATTAATAAAGCTAATGTTACAGGCACATTCCCACTCAGATTAATAAAGCTAATGTTACAGGCACATTCCCACTCAGATTAATAAAGCTAATGTTACAAGGCACATTCCCACTCAGATTAATAAAGCTAATGTTACAGGCACATTCCCACTCAGATTAATAAAGCTAATGTTACAAGGCACATTCCCACTCAGATTAATAAAGCTAATGTTACAGGCACATTCCCACTCAGATTAATAAAGCTAATGTTACAGGCACATTCCCACTCAGATTAATAAAGCTAATGTTACAGGCACATTCCCACTCAGATTAATAAAGCTAATGTTACAGGCACATTCCCACTCAGATTAATAAAGATGTTACACAACACGTTCACGCTGATAAGGCTAATGTTACATAAAAAAGCAAAAGTAATCAATGTTACAACACAACCGTGAAGATGTGACATCCAAACTATGGATCGAAATCGGCAGATGTTATGGTCACAGGATAGAAAAGAAAACTTCTGCTGAACACAAACTTCAAGACTGTATTGAATATCTATCTATCTATCTATTGACCTTTCGAGCCGTAGCCGGCCCATAGGGCATAGACTCAGATACACTTTCTCTTATTTAATTTTTTTTTATTTTTTACTAGCAGTTTTCAATCCTTGTAGAGATCTTTTATCAAATACCGCTATTTGTCTCTGTTCTGTGAGAGCTACTCTATCTCTATTGAATATAGTATAATGGATTTTTAAAAAACCGATTGGCTCATAGATACAGCACTACAGGCAAAACTACACGGGACTATACAAAAACTACAGAAAACAGGAAAATGTATACCAGAAACGACCTTGAAGATACGGAGCAGCGGTTCCTAACGTTGTACGAGCCGTGAAACCATTTTACGGTGGCAAAGTGACACGCGACCCCCATACATTAATATAGGCTTTTTAATAGGGTAAATGAAAACACGTTGAAAATAGACTGTTTAGTTTATTGTTACTCAAAATAATGTTCACTTACAACATATTTAATATGATGATTGAGAATGAGAAAAAGAGTTCATCAGTGCTATATAGAACCAATTCTGACCTATGGAAGCGAATCATGGACAGT